>VSMD01083592.1:0-76340 GCA_008750895.1 Mirza zaza | reverse complement strand
ACTTGGCAGTTATGACAGTTTTATTGTGGTGCCTTATTAAAGCATAGCCATAGATTTACATAATTAAACCCAGGTCTGCTTTTCTCTCCTCTGCATCTACATCTGTCACTTACTGCAGTGTGGCATGGTAATTCCATCTCCTCTGCACCCAGTGAGAACCTGGAGGCTTAGGGTGGTGTCACCCCCTGGTACCAATGGATATTCTCTAATGGAAACAGATGATGAGTTTTGACCATGAATGGAGATAAATGATTTCCCGCCTTTGAGCAGGAAGCTATTGGCCTTTTTCATTACATATTAGAGCTGGAAGGGACCTTGAAAACCATCTGATATAAAGGTTGCAGACTGGCAACTTGGGCCTGATTTGGCCCACATATTTTTTAATTTGACCCTTGTAATGTGTGTGTTTGTTTTTAATTTGAATTAGTTATCAATGCTTAAAATTGGAAGATTCACATAAAAAGCCAAATATAGGGCTTTAAAAAAAATATTGTCCGTGTTGGTCATGTTGGGATGAGCAGCTTCCCCCTTCTGGTGGGGCAGGGAACTGCAAGTACTAGCAGTTCTCTGCACCCCACTTTCTCTGCGTCAGCCCGCTGCACACATGTATCTGACCTTTTCCAACCCTAGGAAAATTTGAGTTTGTAAGCTCCTTCACATTGGGTGAAGAAGAGAAACTCCACACAGGTTACTAAGAAGTAAATAACAGATTCCTGATTTCCTAACTCCAAATAGTACGAACAACAATTTCTTTCTTGGAGGTGCTCAAGACCTGAATTCTGACTCCAGCTCCATCAGTTACCGGCTGTGGCATCTGGGCACCAGACTGAACCTCTGAGCCATATGTGTCCTCATCTGTAAAATGGGACTGATGGCAGCATGGTGTCCACCTCACAGGGTTTGTGAGACCTAATATGTTTATGAAAGGGTTGAAAAAAGCCGAAGCCCCTATACAGTCTTATGCTTATTATTTACTGGTATTTTCATGGCAATATTTTCATTCCCCATTTCCAGATCACAAAGGCTTTAATTATTCCAAAATATTATTTATGAAGGGTACCCCTCAATTCAACACAATGAGCATTTAGTGACTGTCTACCATCTGTCCAGGCTTATATGTTAATGCACAGAAATAGATGGGGTCATGAAATGAAAAAAACACAGTATAAATGCGGTGTCAGATGGAATATGTAGCATATGATACATAGTACAAAAAATGAATCTCTATGTTGCTTAAATAATATAATATGGCTCCCAGAATTACATTTCCACTTTCAAAATGCTGCACAAGCATCTTAGAAGCCTGAGATAAGAATCTGTATTCTCTATTCTATGGTGTAGCAGCAGCAGCATAAGCACTATCAATTATCAGACACTCACAAACACACCCAGCAATAGTAACCGGAGTACTTTACATGAATTATCCCATTTATCCCTCACCAACCCCATGAGGTAGATACTTTTTTTTTTTTCTGAGACAGAGTCTCACTCTGTTGCCCAGGCTAGAGTGCCATGGTGTCAGCCTAGCTTACAGCAACCTCAAACTCCTGGGCTCAAGCAATCCTAATGCCTCAGCCTCCCCAGTAGCTGGGACAACAGACGTGCACCACCATGCCCAACTAATTTTTTTCTATTTTTAGTTGCATGGCTAATTGGGAATCCTGACCTCAAGCGATCCTCCCACATCAGCCTTCCAGCCTTCCACGCCTGCTAGGATTACAGGCGTGAGCCGCCGCACTCCAGTCAGAGGTAGGTACTTTTCGATCCTGATTTTCTAGCTGAGGAATTGAGACATACAGAGGTCAAGTGACTTGCTCAAGGGCACACGGCTAATAAGCAACAGAGCTAGCAATCTGACCCACACTCACACACACACCAGCATACCACTTCCCTCACTCCTTGCTCTGAACCAAGCTCTTACTATAACTTCCTTCAACCCTGTACATACATTCCCTTTCCCACCCCAAATCTTTGTCTCTTAAGCTCATTTCCTTGACAACTTTTTTTTTTATTAGAGATAGGGTCTCACTCTATTACCCAAGCTATAGTGCAGTGGTGTCATCATAGCTACCTGAAGCCTTGAACTCCTGGGCTCAAGCATCCTCCTACCTCAGCCTCCCAAGTAGCTAGAACTACAGGCATGTGCCACCATGCTCAGCTAATTCTTCTTTTCAATTTTTTGTAGAGACTGGGTCTCATTATGTTGCCCAGGCTGGTCTTGAACCCCTGGCCTCAAGCAATCCTCCCACCCTCCCAAAGTGCTGGGACTATAGGCATGAGACACGGCACCCAGTCCGTTGACACTTTTTGACCCCACCAGCTACCTCCTCCCCTCTACCAGCTTCGGCCTCTTCACCTCCTGTTACAGTCAAGCAAGCCCAGTCTGGAGTATTTTCCCTCCTGCCTGGACCAAATTGTTATCATTATAAAGATGATTGTTTACTTATTGCCATCATCATACTAATGCTTATTAAGCCCACATTACTGCTGAATGGGAGTGTGACTTGATCTTCAGTGAGTCATTAAGTGCAACCAAGACTCATCAAAGGGATTGTAAATTGATGGTTGTGATAATCCTCCTAATTATCAGTTTCTTTTTGATGACCTCCTTGTTATCAGCCAGTATGCCGAGCAGTTACAGAACCTCTGCTGTCGAGCCAACCTCCTAGAGATTCCCCAGGGTGCTGTGGATGTGCCTGTGTGTATGTGGGTGGGTTTCCACGTGTACAGATATTGATTTACATTCTGCCTTGTTTCTGGTTATCATTCCATAAATTACAACAAGATGCTGTAAAAGAAAAGCAGATGAAAAAAGGAAGAAAGGCAAACAGAGGATCAATAAAGCAGGACCAGGGATAAAATTAAAACTGCAAAAGCACGTGTGCTGCCATTGGCCACAGATTTGACTCTTACGTTTTCCAGAACCCACTTCAAAAAGAACAACTTGATCATTTGCTTTTGCTGAAGAGTCTCTAATAAAAAACACTAAAGTGGTTGCTTTAAGAAGTATGATTAATATTAACAAGAACACAAGAGAATTTCAGCTGGGGAGTCCGTATAAATGGGGCTTTATAGAATGTGAATAAGCAATGACCTCAACAATACCCTTACCAATTCGCACAAGAGTAAGATTCATCTCTCGCCTATCTTCATTGTAGATGATGGTAACATAGACAAGCACAATTCAGAAAGAGTAGTTCTTGGAGTGGGAGGAGGAAGGATTAAGGTGTACAAAAGACTGACTCTGATATATATTAACATGTTGGAGTGCATACTACATAAGTATTCATATTTAATTTTTTTAAGTTGTTACCTAAATGCACTGATTAAGAGCATGTCTGTTATCTGCAAGTACAGCGAAAAGCTAGTCAGCAACTAAGGTTCCTACAACTGATAAATAGAATCATAACTGATGAGGCTGTTTCCTGACCCTGCACTCTTAAAATTCTGGTTGCTCTAAAATCACTCCTAGTTCCAATGTGTGTGCCTCTGGCTCCTACTTCCCCAGAGTGCACAGTTTGCCCCGTGAGCAGAGAGACTGAGATAAAATGCATAGGCTCTGGAGCCAGGCAGGCTTGGGGTTTGAATCCTTACTCCCTTTATGACTTTGAGTGAGATATTTAGCCATTTTATTGTCTCAGTTTCTGTAAAGTGGAGGCTCCTAATAATCCCTACTTTATAGGGTTGTTGTAAAGATTAAATATTGATAGATGTAAAGCCCATAGAACAGTACCTGGCACACAGTAAGTGCTCAATAAATATTGGCCATTATTGTTGTTGTTGTTATTATTATTCCATGAAACTGTGCCTTAGACAGTTTTTGTGGACGTTATTCTCACTAAACAATAGCCATTGATTAGGACGGTCATGGGTCTCTGGTGGCCATTTAGCACTTGATAATACAATCATTAATCTCTAGCTATTTCATAGTTTGCCTCCCAATCAGATTGCAAGTCACAGATATTACCTAGTCCAACCCTCTCATTTTACATTTGCTGAAGCAAGCAGAAAATCAACACAGTTCAGTGACATCTCCAAGGTTAAACAGCCAGTGAATGTTCAAACCATGTCAAGGAGTAGAATCACTCGACTTCCAGTCTAGTCCTTTTGCCATTAGAGCCAGTCTTCCCACTGAACCCATGACACACAGTGGTCTCTTTGACTCTCTTATTTATATCCAAGTATACTGATGATTCTCAAATGCTCCTCTCTTCCCCAAACCCTTCCCTGGTGCCACCCAGCCAACTCCTACTTAACATCGTCACCTGGTCATCCCACAGGCATTTCCTATCCTACTTGTCCTAATGAACTTGTCGTCCTATTCTCTAATCTGGAAATTCCAACCGCATTTTCTCTGTCTGTTGGTGACTCCACCACCCATATGATAACCCGTGCAGAAAACTCAAACTTATCCTGATTCCTCCCTCTCCTTTATCCCACACATTCAGACTCTGCTAGTTTTGCTTACAAATTATCTCCCAAATGCATCCTTTCCTAATAATTCCTAAACCACTGCCCTAATTTGGTTTAAACTTTTCTGTAGCCATGTGACATGATCCCCCTGAGAAACCACGCACTATCAAGGAAAGCAGAAGGGAAATAGCATCGACAAAGCCCCTACTACACATCCAGACACTGTGCTGGGAGTTTATAGGTGTTGTGATCACAACTCATATGACATTCTAAGTTTACAGATGAGGATGCTGAACTCACTCAAACTGTTTATAAATGCTGGAGTGATGTTTAAAAACCAAGCAGATTTATAGGCGCGGTGGCTCAAGCCTGTAATCCCTGCACTCTGGGAGGCCGAGGCGGGTGGATTGCTCAAGGTCAGGAGTTCAAAACCAGCCTGAGCAAGAGCGAGACCCCATCTCTACTATAAATAGAAAGAAATTACTTGGCTAACTAATATATATAGGAAAAATTGGCCGGGCATGGTGGCGCATGCCTATAGTCCTAGCTACTCGGGAGGCTGAGGCAGCAGGATTGCTTGAGCCCAGGAGTTTGAGGTTGCTGTGAGCTAGGCTGACGCCACGGCACTCACTCTAGCCTGGGCAACAAAGCAAGACTCTGTCTCAAAAAAATAAAAATAAAATAAAATAAAAACCAAGCAGAGCTATGGCAACAGCCTGACACTATCAACATCAGAGCCTATTACAACCATAAGCCCAAGGGAGAGAGGAGGGAGTAGCCAGCAGCACCCACCAGAAAGAGTAGCCATAATGAAAAGGCCTTCCAGCAAGAGCTGGGGCCCTCAGTAAAGGGTTGCAGACAACCACGACAAACTGATAATGAGAACTGGGAGAATAACTATCTCGACTCCCTCTCCTCCCTTCCATTGGCCAAATCCTCAAAGATGGTGAAGAGCAAGGGAGCTCATCAGTGAATCCACAAGTTGCCTCCGCAGTCCCAGAACAGGACAGCAAAGAGGGAAGAGTTGGCTGAGAGAGGCAGATGGGAGAAATCCAGCGGCACATACAACCAGTAAGTGATGGAGCCAGGGTTTGAACTTATATCCAGGTGATTCTGCATTCTTTCCCACAATTCTATGAATTTATAAGACTGCGAGGTTTCCTATGGGCAGAAAATATTTCTGTCGTACAGGGAGCATTCAGAAAGTATTTACTGAACTGGATTGAACCTAGACAGAATCTAATTTAATGGCCCAAGTCAGCAGGGCCTCTCCTCAGAAGCTTTGTAAACTGAGTTATGTGTGTTTGAGTTTTCCCTCATCTCTCTTTCCTAAATCACTCCACCTTACACCAAGGCAAACTTCTCTACAAAGGGCCAGAGAGTAAATATTCTCAGCTTTACAAACCACACCGTCTCCGTCACTGCCGCTCATCCCTGCCACTATAGAGGCAGAGCGACCAGTGACGATGTGTAAACAAATGGGCGTGGCTGTATGCCAATAAAACTTTATTAGTGGGCCCTGAAATCTGAATGTCATATCATTTTCATCTGTCACAAAATATTGTTCTTCTTTAGAATTTTTTTAACCGTTAAAAACAGTAAAAAAAAAAAAACCTTCTTAACTCATAGGTCATATAGAAATAGGTAGAAGGCCGGGTTTGGCCCACGAGCCATAACTTGGTGAACTCTGTCATAACAAGTCCTTCAGAAAACTCAGGTCATCCTTGGGAGCACTTTATCACACACATCGGGCCCTTCCTGCCTTTCTTCCCTATTTGAAAACTTATGTGGCCTGTTCACCTTTGAGTCTTGCCAGGTGACCAACGTTCATCTGAAGAAGTAATATAGGGTCAGGGGGTTAATCAGGGTGCTCTCAGCAAGAACCATCATGGTAGCTACCACTTACTGAGTTTGGAAAATGTGCCAGTCACTGTACTGAGCACGGGACATGAATGATCTTATTTTAACCTCACAATAACTCCCGTCAAACTCCAAGCAGAAGCAGGATAAGTGACAGAAACAAACCAGGGAGAATGGTGGGGTTACTGGCAAGTCAGAAAATAATGCTCTCTCTAAAAGGAACTTCAACGTCTGAAATCAAAAAAGCCACCAAAGCGAATGCAGAGGCATATGATTGAAAGATTGACACAGTCTTGCTGTGGTCACTCAACCATGAAATAAAGACACTTCTGCCCAAGAAGGAGAGGATCCTTATTTCCCAAGGAAGATGAACATTCAACTGCCCTTATCAATAAAGGGGAGTAGCAGTGGAGTTCTAATGGCTTAACAGTCTCATTCCCAATGTCCCAGGTAAATGCATAATTCTTGTCCTTCCAATACTACTCAAAAGTATTAGCTGTAGAGAGACAGCAGAATAGAGTGGAAAGAACACAGATTCTGGTAGTCCTACAATCCTAACTCTAGGATTTGCCCACTGGGTGACTGAATAAATTAGCCTTTGGGTGCCTTTGGGTCTCAGTTTACTTACAATATCTAACTTGCAAGATAATAGTGGAAATTAAATGAGATCATGTATGAAAATGTTAGCAAAATGCCTAACTTGTAGTACCCAAGTACAGTTATGGCAAATTCTCAGTACATGGGAGTAGGGACGACTTCTCCTCATCTAAACCCACGGATTACCGAGCCAAGCTTTCTCCCAAAGAACAGCTCAGAGAAAGGACTCTAGACACTTCTTCCCCAGACTCGTCCTGTAAATTCAGTTGGGTCTAGAACTGTCAGATGTTCATTCAAAGCTGATGGCAAAACTTCAGAGGGAGCTGGTAGGATATGTGACAGTGAATTTAAAGTCACTTGCACTAACCTTTTATGGAATTTACTCAGAGGGCTTAAACTTCAAAAAGCCTTCACATCCTCGGTTTGCATCTCAGAAAGTATTTAAAAAAATTCATTTTGTGGTTGACAAATCTCTTTCATCCATCCCTGGCTCACCCACCTAGAAATCAGAGGCCTTTGACTAGGAATCAATTGCTCGCAGCTTGTCACAACAAATCAGACTCAGAGACTATTTCCTCCCAGTCCCTGCCAGCACCATCGGCCTGCACCACCCCACACCCTGTCACCTACCTGTCCCCCACATTTGCTTTTACTGCATAACAATCATGACAAACATCTCTTCCACACCTGCACCACCCATTTTAAGCTACTTCAGAACAGAGGGACAGTAGCTTTTCCGTCTTCTGTGATATCATATGGCTTGATGCAGCGTGTAGGTAAAAACTGAGGGCCTCACATGCCCAGGTAAAGAGTTCACATATTACTCTAAAGAAGAGAGAAGAGCCACTGATGGTTTTGGAGTAGAAGGTAATACCATGATAAAAAAGCAGTATGGGGGTGGGGAATTTTCCCTGGGAGCACATGCATGAAACATTGGAAAGAGGGAAAATAAAAGAGGAAAGAAATTAAAATCCAGTTAAGAGGCAATTGTAATTCATGGAGCCTGAGATAATGAGGTTCTAAACTATAGTCATGACAACAGACAGAGAGAGGAAAAGATGTTTTTGAAACACATTCTGAAGATAGTGAACTCCAGTGTCCTTTAGGGTAGGAAACATGGCCACGTCAACTTTGTGACTTCATAGACCCAGAGCTGATATGCAACGAGCATCACCAATGCAGCTGTTTCAGCTGTTAAAACACTGAAATGCTTCCATACTTGTGAGAATAGAAACTACCCCTTTCCTGTAGCCTTCACCCACCAAGCCCCATGCCTACCCCAGCACCCCAGTCCCCTCCTGGAACTCCACAAAGCAATCCCTCTTCCCAATCCAGGAACTGAAGAGTTTGTGCCTGGCACAGGAGAAGGCTTTGAGGATCTTGCTCAGTGCTAAAGCTGATATAATTCCTGGATTAGACAGTCCCCTTGCCAATTGTTCCACATGTTTAATATCCTGCCTTCATGTGTTTAGCCCAGCTCCTAATCCATATTAATAGTAAGTGGTGAAGGAAGGAAGAGAGGGCGAGGAGGAGGAAGGTAGAAGGGCAGGAGAGGCGGAGGCAGGGAAGGAGAAGGGAAGAGAGGAGGAAAGGAACAGATTACGATGACTGGTTGGACATGGGAACAAATGAGCACAGGAGTCCTATGCGACTATAATCACTCAGACTTATGTGACTGTGTGGTTACAGTTTTCTTTCAAATAAAAGGGAAGCAGAAGGGAAAGTTAGTGTGGGATCAAGATGGATATGTTCTCTTAAAAATAAACTGCACTTGAGAGAAAGCTCAGCTGAGAGAAATAAAATTCATGAAGGACTGGTTGAAAGCTATACAGTCCATCCTTCCTCTCTGTACTCAAAAAATCTACCCCTTGGACAGCTCAGGCCAGCAGAGAGCTGTTACTCTCAGGGGTATCCTTTGAGAAACTCCTTTAGGCTGTAGGGTCCAGTGCTTACGCTACTGTTGAGAAGCTGACTTTTACTGTATGGACAGCGAACTGTGTAACTGATGAGGTTTCCTATTTAGTCTCGTAAAGCCGTTTCTAGTTCTTCTGTAGCATGGGTACCTCTGGGGACTCACTTTATGACCCTATTCTTGTTTCTCTTATTTTTCCCTAGCCATCTCTAACTTAGGTTATGTTTCCTACCCATCTCTATCTCACCACATGACATGTAAGCTCACTTTTATCCTTTTTGAACAAAGAAGAAACTAAGTTAGCTCATACTGAGTTTGGACGGAAGATGGGATAGACAGATGAAAAATATCCAGTATGTGGTAAGGATTTGCTTTTTTGTTTTTACAAACAGGGCAATGAGTCTGAGAGAGGCAACAGCTATTTAGAGGCGAATATACGTTTTGTCTTTTCCACTATGTCATACACCTCTAATGGCTTTGTTGATAATTAATTTGTGTTAGTGGCACTTTAGATGGAGGGAAGGGAAGAGGAGTAGAAGGGAGAGGAGGAGAAGGGAGTGGAAGGGAGGGGAGGAATGTAAATGTCCAAACTCAGCTCTTCACTGGGTTTCAGCCTATGGGAGGCACTGAGCGAGTTGCCTACATGTAGAAGACATGACCTCATAGAGTTTGCAATCTTTGGAGGCAATGAAAATAAGCATACCTCAGAGGAGATGTCATGACCCCTCAAGAGGACTTGATTAACTGCAGGGTGACCGTCACTCATCAGTACTTGAAGGAGGGGGAAATCCACATTAGTCGTTCCTAGTGTATCACGTGTTTGAAATGTCCCTTGGTGCTGCTATGCAGTAGAATGATGGAGCTTTTGTGCCTTGGAATTCCATATTATTTGGTTTGTTAGCACCTCTGTGGTTGGATTCTCTCCAAACCTGTAGACATACATCACCCTTGGGTGTTTGGTTTTCTTTTCTACAGATGTCGCACAGGTTAGGTTGCCTCGCTGCTCATTCTCAAAGAGCAGGCAACAGAATGGAAAGGCAAAGGAAGTCCAAAGAATGAGCCCAGAGGAAAGATAGGAATGTATTTATTACCAGAACATCTACCTAAAGCAGCCACGTGTCACTGACTCAAATTAATTATCAACAAAGTGATCAGAGATGTATGGCATAGTGAAAAAGACAAAACCTGTATTTGCCTCTAAATAGCTGTTGCCTCTCTCATCCTCATTGCCCTATCTGTAGAAACAGAAAAGCAGAACCTTAACACATACTCGCTGAAGCGAGCTATATGAGCATCTTCCAGGTTTAGGCAGCCTCGCCTTAGCATTTAGAAGGAAAAGAACCGGCCCCAGCCTCATGATCTTTTAAGGCAGCTTCAGCAAACTGAGGCAATTCCGGATCAGGAAAGGAAGGTAATTCTGAAGCCACATGCCTTTTCTGAAAGTTCAGAGCTGGAAACCATTCCAGAAAGTCCTATGCAAAGGTCTAGCACCCCATGAGTAAATGGAGAGATATCATCTGGCTAGAAGACATAGAAGGCCATTTACACAGCTTGCTTTTTTTTATTATTATTTATATAGAAAGGTGAAAGGATGATAATGTCAGGAGAAGCCAGGAGAGTGTGCACGGACCAGGGTTCTATCCACAACCAAAACCCTCATCGGTGGCTCAGCATGAACAGGGGAAGTTGAACTACTGCAACTAAAGTAGGACACACGCTTACTGGGAATTGTGGCAAAAGACCCTTTTCTCGGGTGTCTTAGCAGAATGGATACAGTACAATTTTCTAAGGTAAACAAAGTCAGATTCTTTGAATCTTTCAATTCTCCCTCTGACATTTCTCGGCATGAAGAAAATTGCTTATAGGTTTCAAGAATAGTACTATTATTCATCCAATTAGCATTTTAGGTACCACCCCATATCCATCTTGCCTCAAGAGGACCCTGGTGAAAGCATGCTGTCTTTGTCAGCTTGTTGCTATGAGGGGGAGAACATGAAATATGGGGAACATAGTGCTAAGACCTTTATCCAAAGACAGAACCCAGAGGACTCAGATGGGCAGGGAAGTCAGGAAGCTTGCATGTGACATCCTATAGGAGACACAAAACTCACTAGGTAAGGCTTGCCTGGTGATGTCATATGCTGGCATATCCTTGGGAGAAAAGCAATAGGGTTCATTTAAAGAACTTAGAGGAGACCCATGTTAGCATACACTGAGAAAAAACGAAGGTCAAATAAGAGAGCACTGGTATGAATTTAATTTTAGGACTTTTTGTTTGAAAAACAATATTCTCTGTTAGATTACAGAGAGAAATGTGAAATATCTGTCCCTAGGGAGTTAAACATGGAAGACAAGTTTTGGGTTTTTGGGGTTTTTTTTGAGACACAGTCTCACTCTGTTGCCCTGGCTAGAGTGCCATGGCATCAGCCTAGCTCACAGCAACCTCAAACTTCTGGACTCAAGCAATCCTCCTGCCTCAGCCTCCTGAGTAGTTGGGACTACAGTCATGCAGCACCACGCTCGGGTAATTTTTTCTATTTTTAGTAGGGACGGAATCTCCCTCTTGCTCAGGCTGGTCTTGAACTCCTGACCTCAAGGAATCTTCCTGCCTCGACCTCCTAGAGTACTAGGATTACAGGCATGAGCCACAATGCCCAGGCTAGAACAAAGGTTTAAATTCCAGGATTGCCCCTCTCTAAGCAAAAAATGTGCCAAGGTCTCCAGTTTTATTCTACACTCATAGATGCCTGTTTCCCACGTCCAGAGAACCCCTTCCTCCTGTACCTAACTCCTCTGCAGGCTCTAAAGGATGCCAGGAAGTGGCCCAGACGAACACAGTCACTGAGAACCTACAAAGTGCCAAAGCACTGTGAATACAGAGCTGAAACTGAGTCCTGATTTTCCAGGACTGTAGAGCCCAGTGAAGCTACAGGCCAGGGAATGATCAGTCCTAGAACAGGAGGTGAGTGGTCTGAGACGGGGAGCAACAGTGGCCACAGGAGCCCTAAAAGCGAGGAACAGCAGCCTCAGCCGGCAGCCTGGGAGCCGGCCTGTCGATGTGACATTTGTCTCTTGGCTATGAGGGACTGAACCATCTTCAAAAGTCACATCAAGCACACAGAGCCCTGGGGACCTAAAGGAAGCTCTAAAAATTCCCTGTAAAATACACAAAAAATGGCAGCTCCAGCTGAGCAGATGCTCAAGAGAAGCCCCAACGGTGTCATGAACCTCCGAGAGGCCCAGGAGCCTCCCCTACTGCAGCCCACACACGCTTATGAGGGTTATTATCCGCCCACCCCAATGCCGCACTGAATCAACACCGCCAGGAAGGGCCCCACCTGGTGTTCTCCTCCCTTTATAGCTCAAAAAGGAAAAAGAAAAGAAAAGATACAAAAAGCTTAACATTTTCAAGATAAGCAAAAAATATTGTGATTTTCTGAATCCCCTTGGTGCTTCCCTCTGGTTCACTGTGAATGACCAGGGCAGACATGTTCCAGCCACCTTTGGGTTTGGCCGTGATCAAAAAGGACCCAGGGAGTGACAGATAAGTGGGAGACTAAAAAAAGAGATGTGGAATTCTTAGGTTAAACTGAGAGTTGGAAATTCTTAGAAGAGTAAGATATAAAAACTCATTGTACATAAAGGCCATGAGTGTAAATTCAGCAATTAGTTGAGAAATAGGACTAGTTGTAAACTTAATATTAATAGGTGCTGGCAATGGAAAGATGAGTAAGATGTGATTCTTGCTGTCAGAGAGGTGACAGGTGAGATGATGAGCAAGCCATCACTCCAGAGAGCAAGCGCTAGTACTGGACGTATAAGACACTGTGAGAAGGGATTGAGTAATGAAATGGGGCTAGAGGCGAAAGAAAAAATAGGGCAGATCACGGCAGACTTCCCAGAGCAGTTGACTTTTGGGCTGACAAACCAATTAATGCTAAACCATGAATGACCTGTACACAAATATTTATAGCAGCATTATTCATAGTAGCCAA
The DNA here is from genome assembly GCA_008750895.1 of Mirza zaza. Taxonomy (NCBI): domain Eukaryota; kingdom Metazoa; phylum Chordata; class Mammalia; order Primates; family Cheirogaleidae; genus Mirza; species Mirza zaza. The sequence goes on along the minus strand of VSMD01083592.1, from coordinate 63,563 downwards.
AAATATAACAGAAACCATCCAAATGTCAATCAGCTAATGAACAGATAAACAAAATGTGATATATCCATACAATGGAAGGCTATTCAACCATAAAAAAGAATGATGTACTGATACATGCTATAACATGAATGAACCTTGAAAACTAAGTAAAAGGAGACAGAAATGAAAGACCATATACTGCATGATACCCTACATATGAAATTTCTAGAACAGAATCTACAGAGACAGAAAGTAGATTGTTAGTACGTTAGTAGTTGCCTGGGGCTGGGGTTCTAAATGGGTACAGAATTCTTTCTTTTGAGAGTAATGACTATGTTCTAAAACTGATTTTAGTATCAATACCCAATTCCATGAATAGTCTAAAAATCATTTAATTGTATACTTTAAATGTGTAAATTGTATGTAAATTATATCTCAATAAAACGGTTTAAAGTGCAAATGGCCCCTTATAGCTTATTTATTAGTTGATAACTACCCTTCTACAGGGCCTTTCGAAACTTTACCTCAGGCCGGGCACTGTGGCCCAGGCCTGTAATCCTAGCACTCTGGGAGGCCAAGGCAGGAAGATCGTTTGAGCTCAGGAGTTCGAGACCAGCCTGAGCAAGAATGAGACCCCGTCTCTCCTAAAACATAAAAATTAGCCTGGCGTGGTGGTGAATGCCTGTAGTGCCAACTACTGAGGAGGCTGAGGCAGGAGCATCGCTTGAGCCCAGGTGTTTGAAGTCCCTGTGAGCTACAAGGACTCCACTGTACTCTACCTGGGCCGGCAGAGCAAGACTCTGCCTCAAAACAAAACAAAACAAAACTTTACCTCAACCGTCTGAGAAATGCAAGTATTTCTGACAGAATGAAGAATAAGGGACACATTTTGGTCACCAGGGTCTTCTGCTTTGCCCATACCAGGAGCCCACCAACACCTCTCAAGGCCTGAGCAGGCTACCTCTCTCCTCATCATCATCAGTCTGTTCCTACGACAGTTTTATTAGCACTATTTCGAGGCCCCCAGAGACATCTCTGTGAGAAGTGCGCTCGTCATGTGGAACAGCAGGCTGGAAATATTAAAATCCTCATTACTGCATGGAAAGATGATCTCAGACTCATTCTTAAATGAACGTTTGATCGATATGAGTCCGATATGGTCTCCCCTCTTTCTGACAATGATCCCAGGATGCTACCATCTGCAGAAAGAATATCCTTGTCTCTGAAAACAAGTTCCTGCCTGGTTAATACAGTCGGTGGAAATCCAAGAGGAGAGCCATATGTCGCACTACCGTACACTGCCTTCTGTGCTCTCTCCTCGCTATTATTTTTCACGCCAGTCACTAGTTACGAGTGTTTGTTGCTTTAAGTGGTTTCCTCCACAGATATGCTGGATTCAAATTCAATTAAAAAGGGAAAGGAAAAATACAGCAAACAGCTTTCTCTTCACATCCAGCCCAGTGGGAATTCAGATTCCGAATATGGCCTGGGAGATATTTAGCCATCTCTCCTCACTCACAGTTTCCCTTTCTTGTAATTCAAAAGGACCAGGCTGAATTAGCAGAGCCTGCATGATTCTGTGGGCTAAGCCAGAATCCCCAGGAGTAAGATCTTTAGGTCGAATTCTCCAAGTCCATACAACAGACACGCCAGTGAATTTTCTTATTTGACCCTCACTCCTTCCCTGACTCTCTTTGCTGCAGTCTTTTTCAAGCGGCCAGGGGCCCGCCCTCTGACACGCTAGGCTGAAGCAGAGCACACACCTGGGCCAATCAATGCCTCTCTCCTGAAAATGTGGAACTGGGACAAAAAGACTATATATAGTGAGTTGAATTCGGATGTGGGAGCTTAAAGGTCACGTCTGGCGTTTGGCAGAGGGCAGGGGGAAGAGCTGGGCCAGCCATTGCTTAACTTGTACAAGAAGCAACAAAGAAACGCATCTGGCGGGGAGAGTAGAGCAAAGCCAAGAGAAGAAAGAGGCTGAGGAGAAAAAAAAGTAGTGATCTCCCTAAGCCCAGGTTTCTCAGCCTCTCTTAACATTTGGGGCTGGGCAATTCTTTGTTATGAGCTGTTCTGTGCATTGTAGGAGGTTTCGCAGCATCCCTGGCCTCTGCCCACTAGAAGTCTGTAGCACACAATCCCCCGTCCCAGTGTGACAAACAACGACATCTGCATACATTGCCAAATGTTCCCCGGGGGGCAAAATTGCCCCAACTTAATAACTTACAAGCCGTAATAAGACATTCATTTCTTTACCCTTCAACAGCCATTACTCAGGGCAAAACCCAAGTCATCCTTAAATCCCTTCTTTCGTATCTTTCACCCAAACCATGATTAAAATCTGCTACCTCTACCTTCTACATGTACCCAGAATCCAGCCATTTCTCATGACCTTCACGGTGACAATCCTAGTCCAAGCCACCATCATCTCTCTGTGAATCACCCCAAAAGTCTCCCAACAGGCCAGCTTCACTTTACCTCTCCCTGTTCTGAACATTTTTCACACAGCAGCCAAAAAGAGCCTTATAAAATCAAAGTCTTCTCATGTGGCTCTTCTATGTCAAATGTGCCAGGGTCTTCGATCATTGTAAGGACCAGTCACAGTCTTTGTGACTGTGGACCCTTCGAGATGTTGCCCCCAGACCCCCCTCTAATTCTCCTCTTATTACTATGCCCTTCACTCATTCCTCTCCTGTCCCACAGACTGCCTTGCTGTTCCTCAAGCCTGCCAAACACGTTCCTGCCTCCGGGCCTTCACAGATGCTGTTCCCTCTGCCAGGAATGCCTTTCCCCCAGGTATTTGCCTGGCTTGCTCCCTCATGTCATTTAGATCTCCACTCAGATGTCACCTCATCAGAAGGGCTTTCTGTGATTGCCCTAATTAAAAGAGCAACCTCCACTGCGTCCATTCCCTATCAAACTTATCCTGTTTTACCCTGTTTACTCATTGTGTGTGTGTGTGTGTGTGTGTGTTGTGTTTATTGTCTGTCTCCTCTCCTAGAATATAAGCCCGTGAGCTCACGACTATTTGTTTTCTGTTGCATCCACCAGCACCTGACCTGAGCAGTGATTGGCATCGTTGAACGATACGCAGATTACCGTTAAGTGCAAAGATGATCACTCTATCACTTTCACTTTGTCAAAGAGCAAAACTGGAAAAAATCTAGTTACCTAACAATGAGGCAATGGTTATATAAATTATACATATGTATACAGCCGTTTAGGTTTTAAAAAAAACTTATGTTTTCAACGCTTTCCAGGCTAAATTGAAATCTTGCCAGTAACCCCAAACATAGCTTCTACTAACTTTCAACAAAATACTTACAGAACCCAGACATATATGAAAACTTTATGTAACTCTGAGCACTATGGCTATATGTCAACCTGTTACCAGAATCTGGGAGGAATTCCCACTAATAACAAAGAGAACAAAACTAGATTTTCTCGTATCTTCCAGAAACATAGTGAGTCTGTACACTGGAAAGTAGGTAGATGTTCTTGTCATCACTCCCTACTTCCTGCTCCCTGAATTAGTCAAGTAGTATTTACTGTGCAAATATCAAATATTGAAAACTGTCCAAAATGTCTTAAGGTTATAAAGATGTCTCAGACCTTGTTAATAATCGCCATAGCAGTAACTATAATGCCACCAGGCAACTGAACGCTTTCTACTGCTGAAGTGCCCCACCAGAGATCTAGCTCACCTTACCTTCACGGTTACACTAAGACAGGCAGAGGAAGGTTTGCTTCCCAGTTTGACAGCTTAAAAAAAGAAAACTTATCAGGCAAGGATAAAAACAGTTTCTCTCAGGGTGTTCAATGGAGAAGACTTTCATAAAAGAATTATTTATTGAGATGTGTGCAAGGAAAAGGAAACAGCACATGTGGAGGAAGCATCCAGCAACTACCAACAGGGGGAGCTATTGCAGCCTGTAGGCAGGAAGGTGTAGAGGGAGGAAATAGGACCACCGAGCTCAGGGAGGGCCCAGCGGTGGGGGTGCAGGGGCTCAGGTACAGCTGTAGTCATGGGCCCGGGCCATTCCTAGGACCATGGTGAGGAACAAAGCAGAGAAGACCTTAGCACCTCCCTAGGGACTCCCTGATGGCAGAATCTAGCAGGAAGTCAGCTAGCAAAGAGCCCCAGTGATGTGGTCTGCAGGAGGCAAACTCCCAGGGTGCAGAGCAGGGTAGAAAATGATTCTGGTAGGACAAAGGTTGGAGTAAAGTTGGGAGATTTACCTAAGGTCACACAACCAGTTAGCCTGACCCCATTATCAAGAAAGTGACACCCTGTGAACCCAAATACACATCCCTAGCTGGGGAGAAGAATTTAAAGGCAAGGGAAAGAACAGTTCTCCAGGGCGCTGGAGGATTTACCACCATCAGAAAGTAGGGTTACAGTCTCTAGAAGATAAGGTAACAACAGTCAATGGTGCCATTTGATTGTGTACTCATATGGAGCAAGAGCTCTCAATTTACATTTGGAAAGATCTTCCCAACAATGTCAGACAAAAAAATTAAAAACTGTAAGGCCAGCCAGGAAAGATTCGAATCCAGGAAAAGTGCTAATCTGTATCTTTTCTCAGAACATCGTTCTGAATCCAGAAAAACCACAACTCAGAAGAGATGATCTTCCATTTCCTAATTCTCATTCTTGATACCAAACAAAACCTTCCTTTTGCAAGCTACAGATCCTCAACTAATCATGCTGTGTTTTGTTCTGATTAACCTTTGAAATAGGCATTTCTTTTTTTTTTTTTTTTTTTTGTTGTTGTTTGAGGCCAAGCTCTCCTTAAAGGTCAGTGAGCATCACACCTCATCTGACTTCTAATTACTTTTGTAAACATTTCAGAATGAATAAATGCCAACATAATTAACCATCTAGCATATTATCTGCTCACTTCCTTCACCAATAGGACAGCTATCTAGCACAGCAGCACTCCAGGCTCCTGTGACTCTCGTATTTGTGATGTGGGAATTATTTGAATGGAATCTGTTTAAATCAGAGTTTGCCAAGCCTGATTGTCAGGCCACTACCAGGCATAAGAATCACCTGAGAATTGTAGTAAAAATACAGATTCCCAGATCCTAGTTCTAGAGATTCTAATTTCTCTAGGCTGGGTCGGAGCCTGAGAATCTGCTTTTTTTTTTGTACTGTAAGTAATTCTGATGTAACACACCAATTGGGAAAACACTGATTTGGATCATTTTTCCCTTGGCTTGGAGTTCATCATAGTCATCCATCACTACTCTTCTTCCCAAGTCTATAACATCCCTTACCTGCAGGCTCTTTTATGACATTTTTCCTTAAGCCAAACATTGATGTGCACGTTAACGTAAGCCCCCTCTCTAACCAAGAGAGGCTAAATGATATTAAAATTTCCTTCCAGCTTTAATTTTGTAGGACTTTATGATTCACTGACACTGAAATGGTACAGTGAAAATTCAAGCATTGCATGATTTGCCCCAAGCCAGGGCAGTGGCTGTGTTGATGGCCCTCCCTATTCTTCTGCGGAACATAGTCACCAGGCCAGCACCTCCACACCTGTGACCTAGGCCCATGCAGACCCAGGGCCAGCATGGCAGCCTGAGTGAACAACTAAAGCAAGGACCAAGGAGTGCTTTCAGGACCCACATTAAAGGCTAAGGAACACTTGCCAGGCCAATCCGCTTCACAGTAGTGCATCTTCTCTCTGGGAATAAATAAGTAGGTGTAAAGAAACAAAAAATCTCCCAATAAGGCGACTGCCTCTGGTCATTTCTCAGGCTGTGTCCCAAAGCCCATGCAAATCCTCAAATTCCTGCTCTGTCTTAGTCCTTTTGCACTGCTATTTAAAAAATACCACAGGCTGGGTAAACAATAGAACACTTTATAAACAATAGAAATGTATTTATCACAGTTCTGGAGACTGGGAAGTTCAAGAACCTGCACCAGCAGGTTCAGTATCTGGTGAGGGCTGCTCTTTGCTTCCAAGATGGCACCTTGTTGCTATGTCCTAATATGGTGGAATGGACAGGATAAAAAGAGGCCAAATTCATTCCCCCAAATTCCTTTTATAATGACACTAATCCCATCCATGATGGTGGAGCCCTCACAGTCTTATCACCTCCTAAAGGCCTCACCTCTTAATACCATTGCACTGCACTGGGAATTCAGTTTCAACACGAATTTTGGAAGGGACACAAACACATTCAATCCATAGCATGCTTGACTCCCCATTTCCCCAGAAGGCTTCCAACTCTAACTGCCTGCACTTGCAGTGGTTCCCAGCCTGGGCAATATCATCCCTTGAGAGGGTATTGGGAAACGGGGGAAGTGGGGCAGCTTTCTTTGGTTGTCACAATGAAAGCATATTGGAACTTGGGGGGGTGACATAAAAATCGTGCCATAGGAAAAACAGTTCTGCACAACAAAAAACTGTCTCACCAAAAATGCCATTAGCACCCACACCACAAAATCAGAATCACTTACAGTCTGAGCCACACAATTTAGCCCTTAATTATAGCTCTTTGTCAGGAGAATTTACCGCGGCATTGTTCAGGTAACAAAAGCCTGGAAACAACCTAAAAGACCATTGATAAGGGGCTATTAAATAAAGTGTGATATATTCATACAAAAGAATTCCATTAGAGAGAATGAGGGAGATCAATATGTACTGATGCGGCACAATATCTGAGATATTTTATGAATTTTAAAAAGCAAAGCACAGAAGAATATCATAGCATGTCTCATTGGTATTTTGGTAAAAGGCAAGGTGCTATATGTACATATATGCTTGTATATAGAAAGTATCTCTCAGAAAGTACTAAGAAATTGATTAGAGGGAAATAGAACCAGGGCAAAAAGGGTGAGGTGGGAGAGCAACTTACTCTCTACCTTTAGTACTTTTGAATTTTTATTATGTGAGTATGGTAGTTTTAAAAATATGAATAGCATCTCATTGGTATTGCTGTTGTTTTGTATGTGTTTTCTTTGCCCCCTGCAACTACATACTAAGTTTCTAGAAGGCAGAGATAGTCCCCAGGGAACCTAGCACAAAGCAGCTGCTGGATATGTTCCTATTGGTTTATAAATTAACGGGTTTCTGAAAGAATTCAAGCCAGGAAAATAATTCTTTTGAAAATCAAAATACTTGCCCAGGCAGACAGAACTCACTGGGAGCCTCTTTCAACCTGGGCTTTCATCCCTATTGCTCATTCAGGTGGTCTTCAAAGATGAGAATTAGAGTAAGGCTGGGGATTTTGCCAAAATGAGCCACTTTTTCCACTTTAGTTACTGCACATCTTAGAAACCCAAAGTTCAAGTCACTGGACTGATATTTGTAATGCCCTACCCATAATGTGCCAAGCAAAATGCTGAGAACTTTCAGCTACATTCACTCATTTGCCTCTTAACAATCCCATGAGACAAATATTTTTGCCCTCATATCTTAGGAAAATGGGATTCAGAAGTTGTGACTTGCCCAAGATGACACAGAATTTGAAATTGGAATCTATATAGTTATTTTTCCTACACAAAGCTATAAATCATAAACAACCTGGCCTTTCTGCAGAATGACAGGATGGTCGACTCCCATCTGCTGGGCCACATTTCAGGACTTGCACTTATAAGCTTGGGACCTAGGGCAAATTAAGTGGCCTCCCGACCTCATTTCTTCGTCTGAGAAACAAACAAACAAAAAGACAATGCTTACCTACAAAGGTGACTGGTGCTAGAATGAAATGACATAGTGTGTATAGAGCATTAAGCTTGAATCTGACTCATAGCAGAAGCTCAATAAATCTACATTTATTTCTTCCTCCTTTCATGCTACTAGAGTTGTCCTTCCAAAATCCAATTTAATAGGATGGCATAATCTAATGTGTTTATTTTGAAAATTTCCAATATTATTTCTTGCACTGCAAAATTCAAGAAATTGGTGACCCTCTCTATTCTTTAAAAGGCGATTACAACTCAAACAAGTTCTAGTTAGCTTTCATAAGGACTTTGACAGGGACTTTTCTTTCATCACTAGTCTTTAGAAAATACAGTGGTTGGCCTGAAAAGACAGGTATGACTTGCTCCGGCCAGTGTGGAGAATAAATAGACAATTAATTGCTTTTGATCGTGATATTGATAGTGATGACAACAGAAAAAAAAGTTTCTTCTTAAACATTAACCATTTTAATACATCCAATTAGGAAGTAAGATTTGGACATGAAAATTTTAATATTATTACCCATGTCATCGCTTCTGTTAACTAAATTTAAATGAACAGAGTGACTGACGTTAGCAAGATGGCAGAATAGGAAGTCCCTGCTTGTATCCCCTCACAGCAACATTAATTTGGCAGCTGTCCACAGACAAAAGTTCCTTTGTGGGAGCTTTGGGATCCAGATAGGAGGTTGTAAGACCGAGGAGGGCCATCTGGAGAAGGCCAACCTGTACCCAGGTGGCATGCTTACTGACCATTGTCCCAGCTGCAGACCCAGAAATAGTCCATTCCCTTGTGGAGTTGGCTACAGCCCAATTTGGCATGTGATCCTGCTACCAGCACTACCCACCAAAGGACCCAGAAGGAACCAGGAGGGAGTAGGATGATATATTCAAAGTACTGAAAGAAAAAACTGTCAACCAACAATAGTATACCTGGCAAAGCTATCCTTAAGAAATGAAGGAGAGATAAAGACTTTCCCAGACAAGCAAAAGCTGAAGGAGTTCATTACCACCAGACTTATCTTAAAAGAAATACTAATGGGAGTTCTTCAAGTTGAAAGAAAAGGATGCTAAGTAACAAGTTAAAAACATATTAATTTATAAAACTCATAAACATATGAATTTATAAAAATTGATGAAGGCAAATATAGTCAAATTCAGAATACTTTAATATAGTAATGGTGGTGCATAAATCACTTTTAATTTTAGTATAAAGGTTAAAAGATAAATGTATTCAAAACATCTATATAAAAAGATGTAAAGCTTGACATCAACAGCCTTAAAGGTGGGGGAAGGGAAAGTAAAAGTATAGTTTTTGTATGCACTTAAAGGTAAGTTGTTATCAGCTTGAAATAGAGTGCTATAACTATAAGATGTTTTATGTAAGCCTCATGGTAACCACAAAGAAAAATCTGTAGTCGATACACAACAAGTAAAGAGAAAGGAATCAAAGCATACTGCTAAAAAAATCAACAGATCACAAACGAAGATAGAAAGAGAGGAAATAAGGGAAAAGAAACCAATATACAAAACAGTTGTACAATAATTAATAAAGTGGCAATAGTAAGTTCTTACCTATCAATAATTACTTTAAATATAAGGCATTAAATTCTTCAGTCAAAAGACACGGAGTGGCTGAATGGATTTTAAAAAGAGGTTAAAGAATATGCAGGCAACAGGAGACATTAAGGACATACACACATATATACATACATAGGCAGAATGTGAAGGGATGGAAAAATACATTCCAAGCAAATGGTAACCAAAAGAGAATGGGCTTGGCTATTGTTACCTTAGACAAAATAGACTTTTAGTAAAAATCTGTCACAAAAGACAAAGAAGATCAGTATATAATGATAAAGGAGTTAATTCATGAAGAGAATATAACAATTGTAAATATACATGCACCCACCATTGGCATATCTAAATATATAAAGCAAACATTAACCAAACTGAAGCAGGAAATAGAAAACAATAGAATAATACTAGGGGGCTTCAATATGCCACTTTCAACAATGGATAGATCACCCAGGCAGAAAACCCTTAAGGAAGCAAAGGACTTGAATAACATTTTAGGCCAAATGGACCTAAGAGACATACACAGAACATTCCATCCAACAGCAGCAGAACATACATTCTTCTCAAGCACACATAGAATGTCCTCCAGATTAGATCAAATGGTAGGCCACAAAAGAAGTCTTAACAAATTTAAGAAAATTAAAATTATATTGAGTATTTTTTCTGACCACAGCGGTATGAGACTGTAATTCAATATCAGGAGGAAAACTGGAAATTCACACATGTGGAAATTGAATAACATACTCCTGAATAACCAATGGCTAAAAGAAGAAATCAAAAGGGAAATCAAAAAGTATTTTGAGGCAAACAAAAAATGGAAACAACATACCAAAATTTATGGGATATAACAAAAGCAGTTCTAAAAGTGAAGTTTATATCAATAAATACTTATCTTAAGAAAAAAGAAAGATCTCAAATAACCTAACATTACAACTCAAGAAACCAGAAAAAACTAGAACAAGCAAAGCTCAAAGTTAGCACAAGGAAGAAAATAATAAAGATTAGAGCAGGAATAGTGAAATTGACTAGTTGAGTCTCTTACATATTTTGGATTTTATCCTCCTATCAGATATATGGCTTGCAAGTATTTTCTCTTATTCCACAGAGAAACCAGCCTTTTCATTTTGCTGATTATTTTATTTGCTGTGTAGAAGTTTTTAAATTTGATGTAGCCCTACTTATTTATTTTTGCCTTTGTTGCTTGTACTTTCGATATCATCTCCAAAAACATCATTGCCAAAACTAATGTTGAGGAGCTTTCTCCTTAGGTTTTTTTTTTTTGAGACAGAGTCTCACTCTGTTGCTGGGGCTAGAGTGCTATGCCATCAGCCTAGCTCACAGCAACCTAAAATTCCTGAGTTCAAGCAATCCTTCTGCCTCATCCTCCCAAGTAGCTGGGACTTACAGGCATGCGCCACCGTGCCTGGATAAGTTTTTCTATATATTTTTAGTTGTCCAGCTAATTTCTTTCTATTTTTAGTAGAGATGGGGTCTCACTCTTCCTCAGGCTGGTCTAAAACTCCTGAGCTCAAACAATCCTCCCGCCTCGGCCTCCCAGAGTGCTAGGATTACAGGCGTGAGCCACTGAGCCTGGCCTCTCCCCATGTTTTCTTTCAGGAGTTTTATAGTTCCAGTTCCTACAATTATATTTTTAATCCATTTTGAGATAATTTTTATGATAGATTGTATGATAGTTCTATTTTTAATTTTTTGAGGAAAAAAGTATATAAAAAAGGGTTCAATTTCATTCTTTTGCATGTGGATATCCACTTCTCCTAGCACCAATTAGTGAAGAGATTATTTGTTTCCCATTGTGTATTTTTGACATCCTTGTCAAAGATTAGTTAACTAATCTTTTTTTGTTTCTTTGGGTTTGTTTCTGGGCTCTCTATTCTGTTCATTGGTCTACATGTCTGTTTTTATGCCAGTACCATACTCTCAAAAAGATAAGTGTTAGCAAAGATATGGAGAAAAGGAGCCCTTGTATACTGTTGGTGGGAATGTAAATTGATACAACCATTATAGAAAATAGTATGAAGCTTTCTCAAAAAATTAAAAATAGAAGTACCATATGATTCAGCAATCCCACTTCTGGGTATACAGTCACACATCACTTAATGACAAAGATGTATTCTGAGAAATGCATCATTAGGCAATTTTGTTGTTGCGTAAACATCATAAAGTGTACACACACAAACCTGGATAGTACAACCTACTACACACCCAGGTTATATGGTATAGCCTATTGCTTCTAGGCTACAGACCTGTACAGCAGGTCACTGTACTAAATATTATAAGCAATTGTAACATAATATCTGTATCTAAACATAGGAAAGGTATAGTAAAAAGATAGTATTATAATGTTAAGGGACTACCAACATATAGGCAGTCCATTGTTGACTAAAACATTGTTACTTTGGGATATACATTGTGGCTATATATACAAAAGAATCAACCTAAGTGTCAGTCAACATATGAATGGATAAACAAAATGTGGTATGTATACACACGGAAATACTATTTAGCCATAAAAAAAGAAGGAAATCCTGTCATTTGTGACATCATGGATGAGCCTGGAGGACATTATGCTAAATGAAATAATACAGGCACAGAAAGACAAACACTATTGTTCTCACTTATATGTAGAATCTAAAAAAGTTGACATCATAGAAGCAAGAGTGGAATGGTAGTCACCAAGGGCTTTGGGTGAGGGGTGCAAAGGGAAGAATGGGGGGATGTTGGTCAAAGTGTACAAATTTTCAGTTATAAGGAGAATAAGTTTGGGGGATCTAATGTGCAGCCTTGTGACTATAGTTAATAATTCTGTATTGTATACCTGATAATTGCTGAGAGTAGATCTTAAGTGTTCTCAATACAAAAAAAAAAATGGTAACTACGTGAGGTGACGAATGTGGTAATTAACTTGACTGTGGCAATCATTTCACAATATATATGTATATCAAATCATAACATCATATACCTTAAATATACACAATTTATATTTGTCAGTTATACCTCAATAAAACCAGGGGGAAAAAAATTAATGAACAGAATGTTTCTAGCTGTACTAAAGCTCCAGACATTACCAGAACAAATGCTTGCATCGGTTTAGGACGTGAGCAACAGATGAATTTAATTACAAAATCCTAAAACTGGAAAGTTTCTTACAAGGCCATACAGTTCAACTATTCTTCTGCCTTCAAGAAAAACTAAAGGGAAATTACCTTGGATATACAGATTTAGATCATTAAAAACAACAAGAAAATTGAGTGCCTATACATTACCTGTAGTAAGTTCTCTAGAGGCAGAAATGTCAAAATCGACTTCCTCAATCAGCCTGTCAACCCTGGCTTCACAAATGCCCAGGGGCCATGCCCCACACCCCAGATATTCTCATTTCTCAGATTGGGACCCTGGGAATTGGTACTTTTTTAGCCTCCCCAAATTGATTGTAATGTGTAACCAGGATTGAGAATCACTGATCTAGCCCTAATATTTTTTAACATCTTTATTGAGATATAATTCATATGCCACACAATGTATCCATTTAAAGTATACACTTTGATGGGTTTTTAGCATATTCATATACTTTTAAAACCACCACCACAATCCAGTTTTAGAGTACTTCCATCACCCCATAATGAAACTCATACTCATTTGCAGTCACTCCTCATTCCTCACCCTACTCTCACTGCTGGCCATATTCTACTTCCTGCCTCTAGAATGTGACTACTCCAGGTACCTCATGTAAGTAGAATCTCACAATATTTGTCCCCTTATCTCTGGCTTATTTCACTTAACATAATGTTTTCAAGATCCATCCATGTTATAGCAAGTATTAGAACTTCATTTTTTACACCTGAATAATATACCACTATATCCACTGGATGGATATACCAGATTTTGTTTGTCCATTCATCAACTGATGCACATTTCTCTTGTTTCTACTTTTTGGCTATTATGAATACCCCAACTATTTAAAAGCTCTTTGAAAAGATCTGCTTTCTTAGGTAATATAAAACATGTTTACAACAGTGTGAAAGCATTTCTTGAGAAGAGAACACCAGCACTCACCCTTCTCTTCAGCAGCTTCCTTTAACCTCACCATGCTTCCATTGGGGTGTGCGGAACAGAACGCAGTTCTTTTCAACCTGTGTTGGTGGAATTTAAATGTCTAATTGCTTTGCTCAGCTTAACATTCTTGACATTCATATCAATGATCCCACTGCATTCTTTTTTTAAACCAAGATATGGCTTCACCTAGTCAGCTTATTATTTATTCTGACTCAGAGCAGTATTTTCCCACACAACACCCTAACGCAGAACATTTTAACAGTTTTATGACTTCCAAATCACTCATTTCAGCAGCAACAGCGGCAGCGTCATCACCTCCAACAATTCCTTCTTCCTCCCTCCTATCAAAACTATATGACAAGCTCTCGTGTTAGTCAGTTCATCACCTTATGAAATCAAATCAATGCTGTTTCCTTGGGCAAATTGCATATGAAGTTTCCACCATAAAAATTAAAGTAGCTATCATGTTTGAGCACTTAGTTTCAAACACTGCGCTAAATACGTCACAGAGATTATTTCATTGTATACTCATGACTACTCTGCAAGGTAGGTATTGGTAACCCGATTTTATAGCTGAAAAAAACGGAACTCTGAGCACTTAAGCAACATACCCAAGCACTGCACAATAGGTAAGTAACAGACACGGGATTTCCACCCAAATCAATCTGGCTCTCTGCCTCTGTATTATACATCTGCTTCTATTTACATAGTAATGGAATTATTCAACAAATAATTGTGCCATAGTTGTGCCAGGAGCTATGTCAAACCTACGGGATACAGAATCAGGCAAAGCAAAACTATCCTGCCTTCATGGGTTTTACCATCTAGTAAAGCACAGAGATACCGAATATATTATCACACAGTTAAATAATCACACGTTGTGAAAAAGGCCGTGAAGGAGAGTTGCACTGCACTGTGCGTGAGTGTTTCAGCCTGGTACACTAGGCGCTGGGTGAGGGCTATGACTCCTTCATGAAGTAACATTTAAACTCTGAAAAACTTTTCCTGAATGAGAGAATTCCGGAAGTTGGGAGCAGAGGGGAGGAGCATGTTGTGAGGAAGAGGCTTACCTGGCTGAGATGTGCCTCAGCAGTAATGCTGGGCAGGTGGCACCTGGTTCACCACCCAGTCCCTGTGGCCTTTCTTTTATCCTGACTCTGGGGTGTCCTCGGCATTTGTCCTTATTTCACTTCATGCCACGTGTCTGGCTGTTTCTTCAGCTTACCAGAGCAAATCAGCACCATCTTCTCAATGATCCACAGCCTCAGAAAACATTCCCACTGAAACCAACACCCGTTCAAAAAGGAGAATGTGGCCCAAATGATTAAGGAACACGTTACACTCTGTTTGGCAGGTTTAATTCCAAAAGATTCAGAGAATATTATTTCCAGGAGGCTGGGGAGTGGGGGTGTGGGGGAACAAGCGTGCTTCTATGCAGACACCAAAATTGCTGCAACACTAAAGCCGCTCTAAAGGGAAAGGCAGCGAACTGGGCGGCTTCCGCCCCGTGAGCCTTGGTTCTGCTGCCATCTGCTGCTCTGTCCGGGGAGTGCACCGCAACTCACCAACGCCTCAGTGCAGAGCCAAGGAGAGAGGGAAAATGATGGGCAGGTTTCAGTTCACACAGGGATCTATCAACAGGGTGGTGTCAGTCCTGGGCTGAGTGGGCTGTTCCCTCTGGGAGGTGAGTGGGCAGCTGGGCCTGGGGTCTGCTGTTTTGAGAATCTTTTAGAGGATAGGGAAGATGCACTGATTGCTTCTGAATGTGTGTTTTTGCTCATCCTGTTGACCTATTTGAATGCCCTCCTCCAAAATGAATGTATCCAGACTACCCTGGGATCAGATGGACACATCTCTTGACCTGACCCCGTCTTGGGTCAACGCCAACCTATCTCCAACACTCTCTGCTCCAGCCACACTGTGAATCATACGATTGCTCCCGCCCACTTCTCCCCCCCCCCCCCCCCCCCCCCCCCGCCTTTGCCCATAAGCTTCCCAAGGCCTGGAGTGAACTATAACATCATCTGCCCATCCTCTTCTGTCCCACTCTTTTTCAATATAGATCCCAGCTTAAATGTTATGCTCCCTGGGAAGTCTCCAGCCTTTCCTGCCCTTCCTATGTCCTCCCCCTCTCTCAGTGTCTCTTCCTAACTTAAGGCTTACCACACTCACACTGGAGAAAGGATACACACCTGGATCAGTGGAAGTAAATAGAAAGCCCAGAAAAAGATCCAAATAAACATGGCCAATTGATTTTTAGCAAAAAAACAAAGGCAATTCAATGAAGTCTTTTCAACAAATGGTGCTAAAACAACTGGACATCCATATGTACAAAAAAAATGCACTTCAATCCATGCCTTGTACCATACACAAAAATTAACTCAAAATAGATAATAGGCCAAAATATAAAACCCAAAACTGTAAAACCTCTAGAACTAAACACAGGAGGAAAATCTTTGCAACCTTGAGCTAGACAAAGAGTTCTCAGATATGACACCAAAAGTGCAATCAATAAAAGGAAAAAAATTAATAAGTTTTCAATTTTGATGGGTTTCAATGATTGATGGGTTTCATGAAGATTTTACCTTTTTGCTCTGTGAAAGACTCTGCTAGAAAAGAAAAGACAAGGCCACAGACTGGGAGAAAATAATTGTAAATTGCATATCTGACAATGGATTTGTATTCAAAATATATAAAGAACTCTCAATACTCAATAACAAACAATCAAGCGAATCTAATCTTTAAAACGTGCAAATATTTCAACAGGTACATTACCAAGAAGATATATAGACGGCAAATAAGCCTACAAAATGTGTTCAATATAATTAGTCATTCGGGAAATACAAATTAAGACCATAAAGAGATATCACTACACAACTATTAGAATGACGAAATTCAAAAAATAAACTAACACTATCAATTTCTGACAAGGATACAGAACAACTGGAATTGGTACCTTGCTGATGGGAATGCAAACCAGTATATGCACTATAAAAAAGTTTTTTATCTTAATTTTATATTATTTTTATCTTTATCTTTAAGTAGCTTTTTACAAAGTTAAATATATACTTCACACACAACCCAGCAATCTCACTCCTGGATAATTACCCCAATGAAATGAAAGCCTATGTTCACACACAAAAAAACAAGCAAATGTTTATAGCAGCTATGAAGCAAAACTGGAAACAACTGGAATGTCCCTCAAATTGAGAATGGATAAACAAAGTGTGGTGCATCTATTCAATGAAATCCTACTCAGTAACAAAAGGAACAAAAAGGATAATCAATACATGCAACAACATGGATAAATGTCAAATGCATTATGCCACGTGAAAGAGGCCAGACTCAAAAAGCTGCATTCCATATAATTCATCTCTATGACATTCTACACACTATAGGATCAGAGAAGAGATCAGTGGTTCCCAGGTGCTGGGAAAGAGAGAGCACTTGACAACAAAGAGGTAGAAGGAGAGAATTTTTCTAGAGGGGCCATGAAACTATTCTGTATCATGATTTTGGTAGTGTTTACACAACTCTATGAATTCACCAAAACTCATAGAACTGTACACTCAAAAGAGCGAATTTTATTGTATGTGAATTTAAAGAATAAATTTTAAAATAGAAGAAATAATGATCACACTCAAGGCAGCCACTGGCACATATGGTGCTTTGGCAGGATTTGCAAAAAGACTCCCTGGCGGGTGACAAAATCCCTGTGGTTCTCAGGTCTCCCCTAGAAGAGGGGACACCAGCTGGATGTCAGACCCACTGTGCTCCATTTTCTCTAGCTAGGCCAACTCTGCGCACAAATGCTCAGCCTTTCCCAGTCATCTTGGGCTGAATTACAAACGGCTATTTATGCATCTGTTTCCCCACTGTCATGAGTTCCTCAAAGAGCTTTTCTAATCCATCACCATAACCCCAGCAAGATGTTCAGTGGCTGCCACAACAAATATCTGTTGGATGGATGGATGAATGATCTTCACCCCCAGAACCCATCTCTGCCATCACACTCATGATGATGTTTCCTTCCTGTGAAGTCCCAGAGGACCTATCTGTGTCTCTTATTTGTCACTACAATAGAAGCCATGATGCTCCATTGACACAGACATGGATAGGCAGGTTTCTTCCCAGCTAGACTGTAAGTGCTTTTATGGAAAGAAAATATACACAAACCTGTATCCCCTACAGAGCCTTGAATAGTGCCACATGCATAGAGGGAGCTTAATAATTGTTATTTCATTGGTTGATGAAACCTAATATTTTTCTCCAAAGTATATGGAGAGGAAAAATCAGGCTAAGAGACAGAAAAAGATATTTAAATAAAACCATTTCCATAACCAAATAATTTTTGATTGACAAGGTTTTAATTTTCTTCCTTTGCTAGCATCGGTATGTGTTTCTATTAAGGAATAAAAATGAATCCAAGGATTAATGCTAAGTAGGAAAATGCAGTGCTGATAAAAGTGTATTTTCAAATGTTTTCCTCTATGTTTCCATAAATAAGCCTTCTGTATTTCTGTATATTCTTATATCTCTGGAGAGAAGCGTGGTATTTGAAAGGAGACCATTCTGCAGAGACACAGCTCAGCTTCTAATTTGTTCTTAAGGTTATTCATCTCATAAATGGGGATAAACTATAACACCAGGCTTCTATTTTTCAGTAGAAGGAACACGTGCAAAGCATTTCAGGATCCTTGGGGGAAAAGGGAAAATAGCTATTGACAGCACTTTAGGATGGATGTTGATAATATGGTAAGAGCACTTGCAAATTCGAGGTAAGGGAGGCAAATGTGGCTACATGAGGTGCCCCATTGATCACCAGTATTGAGCTGCCCCATCCACTATAACCCCCTGCTGCAATCAAGGTTTGCTTCATCAGTGCTAATGTTACTATTAAACACAACCAGTTGACTAAGTTGCTAATAGCGTTAATGATGGCCATGTAGCCAGACAAAGGACTAGAAACAGGCGACCCTCCTTGGCCTCAGGACTTCATTCAAGAAGTGCAGGACCTGCCTTCTGGCTTGTAAATCTCTCTCCCACAGTCATAGCCAGGGAGCAGAAATGTTGTCATTCCTTAGGTCTGACAGTTCTAGGTTTTTAAAAATCTCTCGGTACATCTCACTGACATCCTTGCAGCCTGAATCTTGTCTGCTCTGAGGAGGCACAGAGGAGACTGTGACTTCTGAGTCCCAACAAACACTGCACATCTCTGCTTCTGCTTTAGCTAATGGATCTGATTTCAGGCAGAGAAGAAAGCTTCTGCCCAAGAGAGTGGGTAAGAGAAAAGCCTTGGAGTAAGAGAGACCAGGGCTCTGCCACTTACTTCCTGTGTGCCCTTGGGTAAGTTACTTAATCACTCTGAGCCTCAGTTTTTTCTTCTGAAGAACAGAGATACTACTACTTATTTTGAGTGAGAGCTAAATGAGATAGTGCACATAAATGGCTCATTATAGGGGCTGACACATAACAAGCATATAATCAACAAATGGTCACTGTTTAACATGTTTAATCATTCTAAAGGCAAACTGGGGAAAGGGCAGTTTCCCTAAAGTCAATTCCATTAACTGCATTCTCCAAAGGATACCTTGAGCATTCACCCTGGTGACTCCCCATAAGAAGTTCACAGTAGAGACATCTGAGCCATGCCTGACCCCAAGCCCTCCTGGTTCATGTGTCAGGTGGGATCCTTCTCTCTGACAGTCAGAAACCAAAGCTGTCCCTGCCCCTAGACACACAATAGGCCAGTGACTGCCAATTCCATTTCCAGATTGAATCTGCTTTCGCTTACTGCTTTGAACAGGTCATCTGGTCTACTGCTTTCCAAGGAAGTCATTGACTATCAAGCTGAAACGCCTGAAGCCCTTCATTGGTTAACAGTCCAGTCCCAGATCACAGGTGGAATGGCCCCTGGCAGCATTGGGAAGGAGAGCCATCTTATCCTTGTCTCCCACACACACCTCAGTTCTCTTCTGAACTCTTTTACCCTCTCCAGGGTGTCCTCTCGCTCCCTTCAGACACTGTGAGCCCCTGGACACCTCATCCTCCCGTGTCCTGGGCCACTCTCCCTAGAGAGTCTTTACTGGGCCCTGACCCTTCACAGAGATCCTTTCCCAGAGGTTTGAGAGTGTTTTATACACTGCCCTTGCAATAATACAGCAGAGCGATTAAGAACCCAAGGTCAGGCCGGGCGTGGTGGCTCACACCTGTAATCCTAACACTCTGGGAGACCGAGGCGGGCGGATTGCTCGAGATCAGGAGTTCGAAACCAGCCTGAGCAAGAGCGAGACCCCGTCTCTACTATAAATAGAAAGAAATTAATTGGCCGACTAATATATACACAAAAAATTAGCCGGGCATGGTGGCACATGTCTGTAGACCCAGCTATTTGGGAGGCTGAGGCAGAAGGATCACTTGAGCCCAGGAGTTTGAGGTTGCTGTGAGTTAGGCTGATGCCACGGCACTCACTCTAGCCTGGGCAACAAAGTGAGACTCTGTCTCAAAAAAAAAAAAAAAAAAAAAAAGAACCCAAGGTCTAGAATAAAATCCCAGCTGTAGTGACTTTGTCCAAGTATTTCCCTTATTTGAATAAGGGAAAAATAATAGAACCTACATGAGAGGGTGGAATGAGATTTCTAAAGCACTTGGCACATAGTGGCATATGGTGGATAAATGCAAAAACCAAAAGCAAGAAGGTTGGCTCATATTGGCATTAGCTATCCTACGGAGAACAGCCATGCGCCAGCTAAGGAGGGCAAGAACTCACAGGCGTCAGGGCCTGGGGGAGACAGGCGGTCCCTAAGGAGCAGGGAAGCCTGTCCTGGGAGCTCTTTGCAGCCTCCCACCCCTACTGCCAGGTCCCAGCTCCAGGGCACTCAGAAATGCAGCAGCTCCTTCCTCAATTAGATTTCGATATTCCAGACGCTGGACTCTTGCCAGTGTTTCAAAGGCCTTTCAAGACCTAAGAGGCAAGGAAGAGCTTTCTCAGCAGCTTCCAGTCAATTCTAAAGAAATACCTCTCATTTTTCTCTACCAAGAAAGCAATTTTCCAAAGGACCTAAAGCCAGGCGGGGAGGCTTGACGTTCTTTGGAGATTTATCGCCATCTAGAGGATGCAATGCCACAGTGCAAGACAGATGTGGCCGGCAAGATGCTCTGAAAGCGGTTTGTTTCTTCTTCCTCTTGGTGCTGCAGCGTCCCGTGGGGGGGTGATGCCAGGATTGGACAGCCTGCACGCCACCCAAGAGCGGAAAGGGTGCTATTTAGACAGCTCTCATTTTAAAACATAAAAGTGCAATTTCTCTCTTTGTGTCCATTGCTCTGAAATGCTTGGTTGTTTGTTTTTTTTAAGGTCTATTTTTTCTGCTTAATTTCTTGGAGATTTTCATCTATTAGAGATTCCCACAAGTACTTCTCTAGAGCTGGCACAAGCACCGTGTTCCTGGTGCTAGGGATTATACTAACCTCAGGTTATGTGCTCACTGTCACGTGTGCTATTCCACAGAGTGGCTGTGGTTTGGTGGGAGACAGGATTTGATCTGTGAGCCATGTGAACACGGTACAGTATGCTCTTATCCTTTTCCTCTTCAATTCATCCCTTAATCTACTGGGATCTGACATCTGCCCCCACCGATTCCCTGAAACTGCCCAGCACCATCTTTTCCAACACTCCCCTTCCTGAGCCTCACTCCACCTCCTCGAGGCACTTCCCTCCTACCTTTCTGACAGCTCCCTCCTACCCTCATTCTCTGCCTACTTCGTAAGTATTAATACCTCCTCAGACTTTTGTCATCAGCCTTATTTTTGTCTCACTGTCGAACCAAGGTCCTCAAATTGTACTGGGTATCAGTATGAGCTGGGGGGATTTTTCAAAATACAAAATACCCCTAGCCGGACCCCTAGAGATTCCACTTTGGGGACATCTGTATTTTGAAACATTTCTCAGGTGATTCTGATGTGCACCAAAAGTTGAGAACCGATGAGTTATTCCTTGAAAATTTTCCTCACTGTCCTTGGTCATTGCCTCCACAACCACGGGTATTCTGACAACTGCAAGTCTTATGCATTATGAGTATTTCGCTAGCTATTGCCCATTCCTGACGGTGCGGAATCCCAGCTCCAGCGAAGGTGCCACCAAGTACCTCCGCAGGCCCCCAGGGGAGTCTCCCAGGTGTTCCTCAGCACACCCAGCCCACGTCCTACACCTACCACATGTCACCCTCAGTTTCCACCTTCACCTTCACCTCCTGGCCCCCTCGGCTGGGTGTTGCTGCATCCGCTGGGCACCCTGCTGTTTCTGGGGGACACCACAGTCTCTTCCTTCAGCCAAGGCTTGCAGGGAGCACCCAAGCTGACGGTGCTCTGTTGAAGAGTGAGCAAAGCTAGCTGCCTTTGGATATGTCCCCCCAAAAGCAAAGTCTGCAGCAAGGACTTGGGTGCAGGTGACTTACAGGAGAAGTGATGCAGGAATCTGGAGTGAGCAAATGAGGAAGTAAGACAAGGAAGGAGGAAAAGAAAATATAAGGATGTGTTATCCAGGTCACCATTGTAAGAAACAGGGTGTGGTTCAACCTGGGCCCTCAGGAAGAAGTGTGGCTCCGATGCCGCCCACCTGAAGGATGGGTGGCTGGAATGTGTGTCCCCTGGCTCCCGATGCCCACGATTGAGTATTTCTCCTGAGAGCATCGGCATTTCTGGGCTGCCATTGCACACAGGCCAACGGGGCTTCTGCAAAATCAGAGAAGGCCCAAGACGGACATCACAAAGATACACAAAGTGAGTCTGTAATGAGTGAGATGTGCACCATCTGGGAGATGGTCATGCTGGAAACTCAGACTTGTGGGGGGAGGGGGGGAAAGGGCATTTATTGAAACCTTAAAATCTGTACCCCCATAATATGCCGAAATAAAAAAAAAAGTGAGTCTGAGTTCACCAGAACCATCTGCCACAGCTACATCTGAAACCAGAGGTGGGAAGTGGGGAGACAGCATGGAAACCCAAGGCATCTGTCACATTCTTCCTCTTCCTCTGATGTTACCTGCCATGCAGGGAGCTGCAAAGTAGTGACGCTTTTGCCCCCAGGTTGTTTTCAGACAGCCGGGATTTTCAGTTTTTCTTTATGGCTTCCAACACACATCAACTCCTAAATATCTGTTGGTTTCAGTCATAAATCCAATGTAGAGAAAGAGAGAAAAGAATCCATGGTGTTCTTAGAATCGCCCGCTCCCTTTAAGTCAAAGCCACGTGGCCCCGAGGTATAGGGACTGGTGGACACATCTGGAACACCAAGAGGAGCTTTACCTGGAGACCTTCAGGCAAGGCTGGCAGGAAAGCCTCATGTCCTCTAGCACTGGAGCTAGTGTCCCCCACAGAGCTCTTCCAGCCCCAATAATTCTCCCTGTGTGTCCACATGTGTCTAAACCTCTGTGTGCTAATGGCTCTGTCTCCATATGGGACCCTTATTGTGTATGCCTCCCAGCCAGACTTCTTCCCTGTGCTCCATAAATCTTACTACCTGCTGGACACCTCTACTAGGATGCCTCCCAAGCGGTTCAAGATCAACACAAATAAACCCAAACTCAGTATCCTCTCTCCCAAAGCCCCCACAAATCCTACTTCTCTCCCTGGATTTCCCATTCCCATGAATGACAACTCCATCTACCTAGTAGCCCAAGAGAGAAACCTGAGAATCACCCCAGGTTCAGCCTCTCTTTTTGCCACCTATATTCAATTAATCACAAAGTCCTTTCCATTGACAGTGAAATTGGCCAAAAGGGAATTTGCCTGGAACCTACTTGCCTAATCACGGTTTCTCTTTTTTGGCCTAAAATTCTAAATTAGGCATCATAAAATAAAGGTTACTTTTATAACCAATGTGCCCCCAAATACTTTGAACCTAATTTTGTATTTTATATAATCATGAATTAGTTTTGCAGCATTTTACCACTAGTGTGATTATTTTGTACTTTTGGGGGTATCTTTTTTATTTTATATACCTTTTCACCAAGTGTTTTTTGAAATATGCTATTTCTAACAATAAATATTTATAAAATCTGCAGCATTTCAAAAAGAATTCTATCCAATTCATTCATTTGTATTTTTTTTTTTTTGCCTTTTGTCTTTTGTTTGATTTGCATGATGTACAGTTTATGTGGGTACTAACCAAATAGTATACCTGGTAGCCAATGGCATCTGGCAGCAAGAATCAAGAAGTATGAAAAAAGGCCGGGCGCGGTGGCTCACACCTGTAATCCTAGCACTCTGGGAGGCTGAGGCGGGCGGATTGCTCGAGGTTAGGAGTTCGAAACCAACCTGAGCAAGAGCGAGACCCCGTCTCTACTATAAAATAGAAAGAAATTAATTGGACAACTAATTTATATAGGAAAAATTAGCCGGGCGTGGTGGCGCATGCCTGTAATCCCAGCTACTTGGGAGGCTGAGGCAGGAGGATTGCTTGAGCCCAGGAGTTTGAGGTTGCTGTGAGCTAGGCTGACGCCATGGCACTCACTCTAGCCTGGACAACAAAGCGAGACTCTGTCTCAAAAAAAAATTTTTTTTAAAGTATGAAAAAAACTGTGGAAAGTTATATCCACACAAAGACTTGCACACAAATGTTCATAGCAGCGTTATTTGTAACAGCCCCAAACTGTAAATAACTCAAATGGTTATCCATTGATAGGTAGAATGCAAGTTAGCAATAAAAAGGAATGAAATACTGATACACACAACATGGATGAATCCCCAAAGCATTATAATAAGTCAAGCCAGACACAAAAGACAATGTACTGTATGATTCTATTTATATGAAATCCTTGAAAACCATAGTGACAGAAAGTAGATCAGTGGTTGCCTGGGGGAAGTGGTTGGGAGAGGGATTGGCTGCAAAGGTCACTATTAGGAAACCGAGATGCAGAGAGATTATGTTACTTGTCCATTTCCACAGAGCTAGAAAGTGGACTGGATTCAAATCCAGTTTCTGTTCTCACCGATCATTCTGTGTCTCTGATCACAAGTTCCAAAGCATTTGTTTTACTGTAGTTCACATATTCCTAAGATAAAACAACTTTCTCAGATCTGTAACAGTATTTCTCAACCTATTATTATTATTATTATTATTATTATCATCCTAAGGACTCTTTTTAGATATTTTATCCTAACTGTCCCCCCACATGATATTGCATATATGTTTATGTACTATACACCATGGTACAATAATATCAAAGTTTTTGTTCTTTCACCCCTGCAACCAATCTTTACCCCCTTGGAAGGTGATATCCCTCTATTGAGAAGTTACCCCTGTGATGCAGAACTGTGTGAAACACCCTGGTCTCAGCATTAGCACATTCACAAATAATCCACGTTGGCATGGTACTATCATGTGGCACTATGATGTGGCCAAATGCATCTGTTTTGTGTTGATTTATTTCATCTCAGTCACAAAGAGGCATCACCACCTCCCCAGGGTTACTGCACATTCCAAACACGCAACCCTCACACACTGCCTACACCCTTCGGGTTAGAATGAATTGTTTTACATCATAAAAACTCTAAGCGGAGATCATTTGGAGCCAGAAGGGTCTAGTGGCTGGTGTTGTTTGTGTCTTCCAGGACTTTTCCTATCTTCCCTTTTCTGCCAAAGATCTCAACCCCACCCACCTTCAGGAAACCTGCATCCCTGACTCCATGTGGTCCTGATAAGACTGCAATTCACAGTGCGGCCACCATCCCCTGGTTTCATGTGGCCCAAATTGACCAATCACACTTCATTAAACCCAGGGTCACAGTGATTGACCCCAGGGTGGGCATGTGATAACCACTGGGCCAATAAGAATCATTGCCTGTGTTTTAAAATATGATCACTGAGAGAAAGGAATTCTCTACCTTATGTTAAGAATTCTGGCCAGGCACGTTGGCTCACGCCTGTAATCCCAGCAATCTGGGAGGCCAAGACAGGAGGATTACTTGAGCTCAGGAGATCAAGACCAGCCTGAGCAAAAGGAGACCCCATTCCTACTATTATTAAAAATAGAAAAAAATTGGCTGGGCATTGTGGCACGCATCTATAATCCCAGCTACTTGGGAGGCTGAGGCAAGAGGATCACCTAGGCCCAGGAGTTTAAGGTTGCAGTGAGCTAGGATGACACCACTGCACTCTAGCTCCAGTGACAGAGCAAGACTCTGTCTCCAAAAAAAAGAATTCTAAGGCTATAACCCCCAAAAGAGTTCTGGCTAAGATAAGACCCTGTGCAAGATGTTGAAGTATGCCTCACAAATGCTTCCTACCCAGCCTACTCCAACCCCCTTGTCTCCTTCTCTATGTACACAGTAGTCTACAGCCATAACCCTGTGACTACTACAGTCACACACACATACACACAAACACACACCTATTATGAGGGGGAAGAAGAATACTGAATAAAAGAATTAACACCAAAATATAATTGACATTATGAATTATCTACTTCAAATAAAGAGAACTAGTTAAAGAGGCAATACTTAACCTAAAAGAATAAATCTCTCTAATGGTGGTGTTTCAATGACTGTATCATTTGGGTAAAAAAGAAAACACTATATTGAGGCAGAGAATTCTTCTTGGTGCCTCCCAAATCACACCACATAAATAATTAGTTCTTAAATTTATGCAGTCAGCCCTGCTTTCAGCTCCTGGAAGAGGGACACTGTCTAAATATTAATATAAAACCAAGCATCAATCTGAATTCTACAGGAGGATTTCTAGCTCCAAATTCTTTATGCAATTTTCTCCTTTCCATCCTATATATGTCAAGAACCACAGCTAATCATTTCATGCATTCTATTTAGAGAAACTATTTACCAAGTCTTTTCATTCTTTATAGAGCAGGAACTCCTAGTGATGAACATAATATGTTGGAGGAGACTTTAGATGCTTTGTATAAACTGATGCTTAAAAACATTTATTGTTCCTTCTGAAAATGATAAAGTTCCAGCTTCCCAACACACATGGAATTTCATTCCCTATGAATAGATATAAGTGGCCAGATCCTAAAACAAAATTAGAGTGGGCTGTATTGGTCAGAGAACCTTGTTATGCTTAGTATTAATACTTGCCATCCACACATGCCTACACACACACACACACACACACACACACACACACACAGGGCTGCTGTTGCCATAATGGACCAAGACTACATACTCTACCAGCTAATTGACAACAGAACAGTGCTGAGAACCCATTCAGCTGATTGGCTGAGGAGACCCTACTGACTGTTACATGTACCGCACATTTGGTAACAGCCAATGGGTAGAGGGCAGTGCTTGATAGGACCAATCACCTACTATGAAAGCTTCATGGCTACTTAGAAGGCTTCAGCTCCACAAAGCCTGATGAGGCTTCTTTTGGGGCACAGTTTAATTCCAATTCTCATGCAGTTGACTCCCACGGTGCCCTCACCTCATCTTCCAGAAATGACTGAGTTGTAGCATGTGCGTATCTAGACTCAAGTTAGGACTCCAGCTACACACTGCGGTAGAGAGAAGTCAAATTTAATTATATTAAAATGTAAATAACAATTCAAAATCCTTTCCTGGAGCAATGAACACCAGATATTTTTAATTGTCGTTAACAAATGGACCAGAAGGCAAGACCGACGGGAAGGCAGCCCGAGAAGGGTGAGCACACGCTACACACCAGGTCTTGATACTGTCAAATATTTGGCACACATTATCTCATGTAATCCTTACAACAAACCTATAAGGTAGGTGATAATGCTCTCATTTTACAGATGAGCTCATTTGGACTTGAAAAGTGAATGTCATTTGTCCGAAGTTGCATATGTGGTGGGTGCTGAGCCAGGATTCCCTCCCAGGCCCATCTGACTTGCAAAGCCCCTTTCCCACAGCGCTACCCTGTCTCCCTGGAAGGCCTTCAAGACTTCACAGCCCCCCCCCCTCTGGCTTCACAACCCTCAACTACCCCATGCAAACTCAATGTTTGCTGATGATGAAAGAGTCTTCTCATGCCTGATGCCAGCCTTGATGACGGTTTAACACACAGTCTCCTCAAGGTCCACCGTGGGAACAGCCAGGGACAACGATGAACCCTCCTTACCTGTTCAAAGGCTTTTTCAGGCTGGGCGCGGTGGCTCACACCTGTAATCCTAACACTCTGGGAGGCCAAGACAGGAGGATCGCTTGGGGCCAGGAGTTTGAGACCAGTCTGGCCAATAATGAGACCCCTGTCTGTACAAAAAAAATTAAAAATTAGCCAGCCATGGTGGTGTGTACCTGTAGTCCCAGATACTTGGGAGGCTGAGGCAAGACAATTGCTTGAGCCTAAGAGTTTGAGGTTGCGGTGAGCTATAATCATGTTATTGCACTCTAGTCCAGGCAACAGAAGCAGACCCTGAATGCCCTCCACCCCCTAAAAAAGCTTTTTCATTGAGCAAAATCAAATTTTGCCTCTTTGTTTTGTTGTAAACCTGGGTAAGGAAAGCTAAAAAGACGTCATGCTAAATGACAAAATTCTGGCTCCCTGTGGTGGTAGACACACAGAGTGTTCTTAGCTGGCAAGTCACTGTGAATTTACCTCTCCATTTGTCAGCCAAAATTATAAACCCACAGAGTAAAATGACTTTGTGCAAAAGTCAGATTTTCCCCTTGCTCACAGAAATGATCAGAGCCAAGTGAATAACAATGCTAATGTCTGACTCCTGTAATGGAATTTGGTTCATAGCTACACTGAGCTCATACTATACATTGTGTCCAGTAGCTAATTGGTCTTAGATTTCCTCACTTTTCTAACAGGAAGAGGGAGTTAAGAAATTTCTAGGAAAAAAAAAAATTACATGCCCTTCAAATAACTGTAACTTGGCAAGAAATTTTTTTAATTATTTCTTAATCCTTAAAATATGAAGTACAGTATTTGAGTGAGAACTACAATGAGCTATGTGTAAAAGAAACACAGTGAATTATATTTTACAGGTAATAAAAAAGATCCACGGAGAAATTGAGTGATTTATGTGCTATTACAGTGAGAGTCTGAAATTTGAACTCAAAGCTGTCAACACTCAGCTTTGTGATTACTTCCTGGAAAATTATGCTTCTCACAAACCAGCATCCTACCAGGATCCTAAATTCACTCTCACCAGGATGTCTGAATAGACTGAACCATCTATATCCATTCGGAAGTTTAAATGCGAGTGTTTTGCTGTCAGAATATTAACCCTAACATGATTCATCTACTCTCTATCAAATGTAGTACCAATTTCTGTCTTGTTTCCAGGTTTAATCCATCATAACTGTCATCCAAAGCATTTGTTAAAGTGCAGTGACTTCAAACACAAGTTGGAAAGAGTTTCACTCACCAACATTTTATCTAATATTTTAGTTCATCTTGCAAAACCATTTAATTTTAACTACAGTGTGAAGCTAATCTTAACTCCATTAAAATAAAGGCAAATGAGTTAGCAATTTTGCTTTGTCAATGAGACATTGTGCTTGAAATTTCTACAGGATTAAGCCCTACCACTTAGAAGTCCACAGTAAATGGATAAACTTTCTGAGCACTTTTTTTTTAGGTGATCCAGATTTTACTAAAATGTCACCATTATCAGCAAACTACATGTGAAAGAAATCTATGCAACCACATGATATGTCATTTTTTCCTCTTTTCCAGCAGCAAACCAAATACAGAGAGGCAAGTATCTATGTTTTTCATAGAGGTGTCACTTACAGATGAGGAGCAGGACTCTTTGGTGCCCAGCTGCCAATCAGACACAACATGGTTGCCAAGCAGCTATCAAGGTGAGAGAACTCACTCCCTTGTTTTCTCTTAACACGCCACAGGGTGTCCCAAAAGTTACCATACATAGCAAAAATGGGAAATTGTGGCTAAATATTCCTTTATTTACAAAATATTCATTATAAAATTTTACAAAAATTTTCCTTTGTATGGAAACTTTTGGGACACCCTGTAGAGCCAATGTCTTGCCCAAATTCAGCGCTTGAAATGGGAGTCAAGCCACTGAAACAAAAAAAATGATATAGACAAGCCCATGTGGTGAATAATTCTAAATTAAAATCTCAAATTTTCAGTCTAGGAGGAGAAGGGGGAGGGGGAGGGGATGAAGAGAGAGAATGAGAATGACTTAAAACTGTAAGGGAAGAAGTGATAGCTCTCTTGACTTCTGATTTAGCAACCCTATTTTCTCTCTACAGTTCTCACCACAGAGCAATCAAAATTTAATTTAAAAATTTTTTATGTATGATCACTACGTGTGGTTGTTTTATAAGCACTTTATAAATACAGCTTCTTGTAATCCCCACAACTCCATAAAGTAGATTCTAGAATTATGTGCCATTTTACTAATGAGAAAAACATAAGTTCAGAGAGATTAATTGACTTAACCAAAGTTACACAGGTAATATGCCGCATGCTGCACTATACAACAAAAGAAATATAAACTGTAGTTTTTATCAACCAGTATAGCAGTCTTTCACTCTGGCCACAGTTAGAAAATCCAGGAATTTTTACTCTAAAATCCCCTTTTTACTCTAAAATGCCTACATTCCCCTCTGGAAACTCTGATTTTATTGATCTTGGATGGGGTTCAGACAATAGGTTTGTTTTGTTTTGTTTTAGGTTTCCCGAGGTGATTCTAGTGTGATTCCCTAGGTGATTCTTAGCCAGAGTTAAGAACCACTGACCTAGGTTCAACAGGATATGCCAGTCATTCCCAAATGTTAGCATGCAGAATCACCAAAGTCACCCAGAGTTTCTGATTCTGTAGATCTGGGTGGGACTTGGGAATCTGCATTTCTAACAAGTTTTCAAGTGATGCTGATCCTACCGAATGACACTTTGAGAACGACTGTTATATGGGAAGATGAATTATGGTAGAGCCTGGCTAGGATATTCATCAAAACTGTTCTCCTTTATAGGATACACAGCTTAACTACACTTCCAGCAGCCTTTGCATCTAGATGGGGCCACATGACAAACTCTCACCAATGGCATGAGTGGGAGTCATATGTCACTGTTGGGTCTGAGGTGATTGAGAGCAAGTATGGCCTTTCCCTACTGTCTCTGTCCTTGTCTGGTGGATCGATGCAAAGGATCCAGGCTTTGAGACCCTCTAAAATTGTAGAACCACGGAGTCCTTGAATGACTGCATAGATCACACTCAACCCCACTCCCAAGGACCCACATAGACTGTGATGTGAATAAATAGCAAATCAATTTTTTATTATATTGAATTTTTTGAATAAATTTTTTTAATTTTGGAATATGACAGGAGTATGAATGTTTTGGTTACATGAATTGCTTTTGTATTGCTTGAGTGTGCCCAGATAGCGTACATTGTACCCACTACGTATGATTTCACCCATCCCCTCCTCCCCCCTCCCACCTGCATGATTTCCGTTGAGTCTTACTTCCATCTATGCACATGAGTGCTGATTGGTTAGTTCCAATTTAATAGTGAGTACATGTGGTGTTTTTTTTTTCCATTTTTGAATACTTCACTTAGGAGGATGGTCTCCAGTTCCATCCAGATTGTTGCAAAACGTATGAATTCATTTTTTATGGCTGAGTAGTACTCCATGGTGTACATATGCCACATATTATTAATCTGCTCATGAATTGATGGGCACTTGGGCTGATTCCACATCTTTGCAATTATGACTTGTGCTGCTATAAACATTCTAGTACAAGTGTCTTTTTGATAAAATGACTTTTTATTCATTGGATAAATACCCAGTAGTGGGATTGCTGGATCAAATGGTAGGTCTACATTTAGTTCTTTGAGGAATCTCCATACTATTTTCCATAGAGGTTACATGAGTTTGCAGTCCCACCAACAGTGTATAAGTGTTTGTTCCCTCTGCAGCCACACCAGTATCTATTGTTTTGGAACTTTTTAATATAAGCCATTCTCACTGTAGTTAGGTAATATCTCATTATGGTTTTGATTTGCATTTCTCTGATGGTTAGTGACATTGAGCATTTTTTCATGTTTATTGGCCATTTGTCTATCTTCTTTTGAAAAGCTTCTGTTCATGTCTTTTGCCCACTTTTTAATGGGGTTGTTTTACTTTTTTTCTTGCTTATTTGCTTGAGTTCTCTGTAGATTCTGGTTATTACCTCTTTATCAGATGGATAGCCTGCGAATATTTTCTCCCATTCTGTAGGTGGTCTATTGGCTCTGTTGATTGCTTCCTTGGCTGTGAAGAAGCTTTTTAATTTAATCAACTGTCATTTATTTATTTTCATTGTTGTTGTGATTGCCCTTGGGGTCTTCTTCATAAATTCTTGCAAAAGGCTGATAACTAGAAGAGTTTTTCCAACATTTTCTTGTAGAATTCTTATTATTTCATATTTTAGATTTAAGTCTGTGATCCATTTTGCATTAATTTTTGTGAGTGGTGAAAGATGTGGATGCTGTTTCAATCTTCTACATGTGGCTATCCAGTTTTCCCAGCATCATTTATTTAATAGGGATTCTTTTCCCCAGTGTACATTGCTGTCTACTTTGTCAAATATCAGATGGCAATATGTGGATGGTTTTATATTTGGGTTCTCTGTTCTATTCCATTGGTCTATGTTTCTATTTTTGTGCCAGTACCATGCTGATTTGGTTACCATAGCATTGTAGTATAGGTTAAAGTATGGTAAAGTGATGCCTCCAGATTCATTCCTTTTGCTTAAGATTGCTTTGGCTATTCAGGCTCTTTTCTGGTTCCAAACAAAGCACAGAATTATTTTTTCTAGATCTTCAAAAAAATTACATTGGTATTTTAATAGGGATTGCATTAAATCTGTAAATGACTTTGGGTAGTACAAACATTTTAACAATGTTGATTCTGCAGATCCAGGAGCATGATATGTTTTTCCATTCATTTACATCATCTGCAATTTCCTTCCTCAGTGATTCATAGTTCTCTTTGTAGAGATCTTACACCTCTTTGTTAAATATATTCCTAGGTATTTTCTTTTCTTTGTAGCTATTGTGAAAGGTATTGAGTTTCTGATTTGATTCTCAGCTTGACTGTTGTTGGTATATAAGAATGCTGCTGATTTGTGTACATTGATTTTGTACACTGAGACTTTGCTGAATTTATTTATCAATTCCAGGAGTCTCTTGGCAGAATCTTAGGGTTTCCTAGATATGAGATCATATCATCAGCAAAGAGCAAAAGTTTGACCTCCTTTTTCCCCGTTTGGATACCCTTAATTTCCTTCACTTGCCTGACTGCTCTGGCTAGGACTTCCCGCATTATGCTGAATAGAAGTCGTGACAGTGGGCATCCTTGTCTTGTTCCAGTTCTCAGTGGGAATGCTTCCAACTTTTCCCCATTCAGTATGATGTTGGCTGTGGGTTTGGCATATATGGCTTCTACAATTTTTAGGTATGATCCATCTGTGCCTATTTTGTTAAAAGTACCTTTTATCATAAAAGAATGCTGAATTTTGTTGAATATTTTTTCTGCGTCTATTGAGATGATTGCATATCTTTGTTTTAACAAATCTCTACTATTTCTTATACGCCACTGAGACTTAAAGATTGCTTTTTCAACAAAAGGACAGTTCGCCCTGTCCAGATGAAAAACCTCCACTAATACAATAGCAACCTTGTAAACAAGCCATGTGACATCTCTGAGCCTCAATGTCCCCATCTATAAATGGGAAGTTGACTAAAATCAGTTCTAAGATCTCTTCTATTTATAACATTTTATGATTCTATGAAAATATGGAGGATAACTCCTAAGTTAAGTGGAAACAATTCTAAGTAAAAAATAAATAAGCACAGCTGGGATACAGAAGAACATGATCCTGTTCCTTACACACACTCAAGCTAGGGAGACAAAATTAAAGCCCATGATGCCACAGGAAGCAAAACAAGACAGACTATAAGCCTACATCAACCTTCTGCCTGAGGTTGAAATATAATATGAGCAGAGATTCCAGTAAGTTCTTGACATGCCCTAATGAGATAGAATAATCCCTCAGAGATAGAATAAGCAATGGATGTAGACTAGTGGGCTTAGATATGACAAATAAATATAGAATAAACAATGAGAGCTATTCTGAGCTTACTTATGAACAAGAAGTAGTTCATGATATGGAGGTAAGTATAACTTTGGGAGAACGTGATTAAGTTTAAAATAAAGGGGGGGGAAGAAAATGGAGAGCATAGTACAAGTATTCCTAATCATTATATTCTAAGTTTTTTAAGTGTGCTCCCCATTTTTGGTGTAAAAATTTTCCACTGCCCCCCAACAATAAGATGTGCAGGCTTTTAAATGAATGCATGTGTAACTAATCACAGAAGCCCCTACATATTTTTTAAAAGTTGGTGATAGAAATAAATAGATGATAGATCAATGGATAGATAAATATAATATATATCTAGATGGGCAAATCATATTTATTCATTCTGCAGACAATGACAAAATATACTTAAGGCTTCTGTTAGGCCTCTGGAAATTATTCCAAGTTCCCTCATGAATCCACAATCCAAGTTGGGGCTGTTTCCCTAGATTTTAGGAAATCAGATTTCAAAGCAATTAATTGTGATCAGGTCACAGATCCACTAATGGCTCGAGAATAATGGGAGGCTTTAAAAGTGAAATTTGATTATCCAGTGGTGAATACTATCAGTCAGATGAAAAGAACAGGCAGCTACAAGAGACACTGTGGCTTCACAGAAAAGTCTCTAGTGAATTTTGGTTTTAAGAGCATTCATTAACAAATGTAGACTTGTTGGTATATAATCAAATAGAAATACTGTAGCAGAGGTGGTACGTGGTCCACCAAAATCTATGCTCCCCTCTCCATAGCCATTGCCAGAAAGTGGTTACCCTGCCGGAAACTGCCCCACCCACTCCACACCCCCACATCTAAGTGTGAGCATATGACTCCAAGTCTTTAAGGCATAAGGGTAGCCTTCCCCCCATCCCCACCCCTTCCTTACTCTCACCTCCACCTGCACTAAATGCAAGGGAATAGCGAGCCTAGGAACTGCCTGGGCCAGAAGGTGAAAGAAGCCTGGATCCCTGAATAAGTGCACGGAAGAAAACTACTTGTCAACTAAAGATGCCCATGTGAGACTATTTTCAAGGAAAAAAAAAAAATCACTTCCAATGAATTAAACCTCCCATTTGGGGAGAGGGGATTGTATTATAGTAACTAACAAACCCTCAAGTGACACAAAATCAATAATGTTCCATTGTTCATCTTTGGCTTTCAAAGTTGACTCTGAAAAGTCTCTGGCTTTTAGTTGCAAAGCCCAGGAAACAGAAAAAAGTTTTCTCAGACTCATCAAAGCTGGGCTTTCACTCTCAAAGAGTCAAGTTTAGAGAACTAAACAGAGAGGTTTTTTCAATAAATATAGCATACAGATAATAATACACAATATGAGGGAAAAGCAGTTTCCCACAACTCTGGAAGGAAATAAAGCCCTTTCCAGGCTAATGGGAGCTGTTTGGGAAACACAGGAATGAAGAAAAATTGAGATTGGAAAACTGGTAGGTGGAGAAGAAAGCCATCTCCAGTTGGTTCTGGGAATCACACACCCAAGGGGTCCTGTGCCCAGCCTCTGGCTGATCACCACCTTGCATCATGTCCAGGGCCCACACGTGGTCAGGTGAGGAGACATCATGGTGTAGCACGCTTAGGCTGAGATGCTGCTGAGACAGCTCCCCCCACCCTGATTCAGTTCTGGGGAAGCAGAATGCCTTTGTCCTGCCAAGGAGTTGCCATGCTGTATAAGAGACCAACTGTGAGCAGCTCCGAGCTGGGAGGCAGGTGGTGGATGAGGCTGATACTCCAAGGAAGATGGTATCGAGGAGAGACAAGATGGGAGAGCGGAGGAGAGGCAGGAACTCACGTGCATTGACCATGCCAAGAGATTAGAGCATAATTTCATCAGTCTCAGGGACACTGAAGAAGCAGCAGGAAACACAGAGACACCTCTCCTCCTGCATGTGTGCTGATACATAAGCCTCCCACGGCACCCAGCCGCCGCGCTGGGGGAAGGTATATCAGGCAGCCTTCGAGAGCTAAGGCTGCATTCACAGTCATAACCACACACACAGAAAAAATACCACTGAATTGCAGCAACCAAGTTCTCTTCTATTTTTAACATTTTATGATTCTATAAAAAATGAATAATTCCTCAATGGAAACTATTCTAAGTACAAAGAGAAATAAGCACCTCTGTTCCATTCAGCACTGTTTGCTCCCGCTCTGTTACCCTGTTGACTGGGGGTTGCCTGTGGCTCTGCCCTGCCATGCTGCTTCCTCCAGGGACTCAGGGTGAAGTGACAGTCCTGGTGGACTTCAGGCCACTCGTGATAGAGGGCAACAGCAAGAGTGTGGACAAACCACATTGTGGCCCTTAAAACTCTGCTCATAACTTGCACGCTGCCAAATCAACTCATATTTTATTGGCCAGAAATAAGTTCAAGGTCAAGTCTGATGTCAGCAGGATGGAGAATCCTTCCCAAGTCACAGGGCAACTGGAGGGGCGTCTGACCCTCTTACAGGGAAAGGGAAATGAATAATTGGGAACAATAACACAAACCACCACTTGAGGCCAGGGACATGGGAGAATGGTCCTATGAGGAAGCTTGAACTTTAAATTGATCAAGTCTGAATCCCGAAAAGACAAATTACCTAAAA
The DNA here is from genome assembly GCA_008750895.1 of Mirza zaza. NCBI lineage: Eukaryota > Metazoa > Chordata > Mammalia > Primates > Cheirogaleidae > Mirza > Mirza zaza. The sequence goes on along the minus strand of VSMD01083592.1, from coordinate 27,573 downwards.
GAGACCACCAGGTAAACAAGCAAGATGAAGTCACTTCCAAATCCCACCCCAATCCAATACTACTTGTTAGCAAAAGTAAGTTCTTTCTCTCAAGAAAGTTGATTCTACTGCATACCTAAATGAAGCATGTAAATTTTAAGCCTACTACAGTTTAATGAAGACGAAAGCTCAGAAATTGCTGAGACAAAAAGTTGAAGTAGCAACACTTAGATGAGTCCAGTGAAAAGAAAGGCACACTCACACTTTTATTATATTAATTAAAGGTGACCATTTAACAGAGAGAGAGGGCAAGCCACCCGAATTAACTACACTTATTTGTTTTAATTTTTACCCACAAGTGGTAAATTAGAAAGTCAGCTCAAACAACCCTAAGAAAGAATGAAAACCCAAGATAGAAGACAGTATGAGAACTCCTACCCACAACAATGAATTCAAGTTTCAGAAGCCAGAAAGTTTATACCCTAGCTATTAAAGGAAGTCTTGGGGGTTATCTTGGAAGCTCAGTTGATAATCTTTGAAAGATCGTAGAGAAAACAAGAAGTATCTGAAGAATCAAGCTGGACAAAAGCCCCAACTTTCAGAAACAGAGAACAGATAGACTGTGAGGTCTACAGACCGCCTTGGAAACAGGGACTCCTCGCCTCAGCAGGTGTGGTTGCAGTGGCTCTCGGCCCAGGCTGCCACGCCACATGAGAACCTCGCCAGAAGAGCGGCTGGAACACAGGCAGCGGCAGCTTCCAGGTGATTCCACGCTCAGCTGGAATTAACAACAGCTGTGTTATTAGCACAACTCAGACAACCACATGCTGTTGTGGAAACCACAAGGGGGTTTCGGCCTGGGTCTATGTGCTCGTAGCACAAAGATCCAATTATTGAGACAATGAGGATTGCCAAGCAAGAAAGGAATTTTTAATAGGACAGATGTCTAACCGCCTCCAGTCCCTCTCTCCTACTATCAGAGATCATAGGCTTGTAAAGGAGGAGCCACGTGTACTGGGGGCAGGTGGTGGGGGAGGGTGAATCTTGGCATCAGACAGTCTGCCCAGGGGCCTTCACAATTTCCGCTCCTTTGTCTTGCAGGAAATCTACCATTCCTGGGAAACAACTCCAAAGACCAAGTAGTTAGTTAAGGGAGAGGATTATAAAAAAAAACATATAGCAGTGACTGAAATGTGTTCATGTGGCTGGCTTTAACTCCGGAAAATTGAGAATCCTCTCAGATGCCTTCCAGCTCAGCCATTCCATGTCCTATAAAAATTAAGTCCTAAGTTGTGTGATGCAGAGTCTGTAAGTGTCACATGTCATGGAGACCGCAGTATTTAGACTCAAAAGCCCCTGAGTTTCTACCTCATTGTATTACCATTGGGAAGAAATGAACTCACACAAGAAAGCTTACTACTATTACTTATAATACTTACAATAATAAGTAATAACATTTATTTATAATAATAATCGCTTATTATTATGAGATTACAGCCTAATCTCATACCCACCACAGGCAGGTCACACAAGGAAGGGTACAAGTATAATGGGAAAAGCACAGGCCTTGGAGACAAACTCTTCTTCTCTTATTTATCAGTTGTGTATCCTTGGGCAACTTATTTAAATCCTCTGAGCCTGAATTTCATCATCTATGAATTAACAATTGTAATACCTATCTTGCAAATGGGACCAGCTCCATAATTTGCGGAGCCTGGTACAAAATGGAAAATGTAAGCCCTCTTGTTCAAAACTTATTCGTGATGCTGGCAGCCGAGCGCTAAGCCAAGCATGCGGCCCTTGTAAGCCAGGGACCCTGTGCAACTGCACAGTTCCACACACATGAAGTCAGGCCTGCTTTCAGAGTTGTAAAGAGTAGAGACAATGTATATAAAAAAAATCATCCTAGTGTTTGTGTAAGTATTCAAAGGTATCTATTATTAAAATAAATGTCATTTTAACAAATTTTCTCACCAAATCCTTCTCCTTGCCATTTTAGCTTTTTTTTTTTTTTTATTTTTGGTCATTAAAATGAAAAGAATGGCTGAATTATACAAATAAATGGCTTCTGGAAATATCTGACAGAGCAAAACTGAAATAGACTTTTAAGATGGAAAGTAATAGTTAAGATTTTTTTTTCTCCCAGAACTGGTACCAAAAGAGTAGGAAAGTTCATCAGAATTGCAAAGAACAGTGATCACAGATAATTTGCTAAAGTGCCTCCCAGCTTGGGCTGACAGCTCAGTCTGAGAAGAGCAATCGATTCTAGGCTAATGAACACACATAAAAAGATTGAAGGTGTTAAAATGTATTTTTATTTCTAACAAAAAGGAAAAATTAAATATTCTCAGCAAACATTTGTTCAGTAGCTACCATTGTCCCAGGGCAGCAAGACCAGTGAAACTGAGTCATGGCCTTCAGGTTGCTCACGATCTCCCCAGACAGACAGAGTCAATGTAATGAACTGCCATCCAGGCCACCGTCATTGCTACTCCAACACACACACACATCCAGTCTTGCTCCTTTCCAAGTCATTCTCCATCCTGCAACCAGAGTCATTTTTCTAAAACCTGTCATTCATCTGTTTAAAGTCCTTCTGTGGCCACCCACTGACCTGAGAAAAACGTCCAGATGGCTTTACGTGGCAGATAAAGCCCTTCACCATCTGGCCCTATTGACACTCTCCATTTCCAGTCTTGAGTACTTCCATTTCCAGTCTTGAGTACTTTGTTTCTACTCACTGTTTCAGTTCCATAAACACGTTGATCTCTGTTAGTTCAGGCCCTCGGAGAAGCAGATCCAAGATGGGAGCAGCTGTGTGTACCAGTCAGGGTTCTCTAGAGAAACAGACTCCATAGATTATGTAGATATCCATATAGATGGGGATAAGAGGATATTTATTATGCAAATTAGCTCACACAATTACGGAGGCAGAGAAGTCCCATGATCCGCCGTCTGCAAGCTGGAGAACCAGGAAAGCGAAGGATGTAATTCAGTCTGAGTCTGAAGGCCTGAGAACCAGAGGAGCCAAGGATACAACTCTCAGTCTGAGTCTGAAGGCCCAAGAACCAGGATTCCTGGTACCTAACTAAGGGCAGGAGAAGAGGGATGTCCAAGCTGGAGCAGAAGAGAGAGTGAATTCACCGTCCCTCCTCCAACGGATCAATGAAGGCGATCTTCGTTACTCAGTCTGCCAATTGCAATGCTAATCTCATCCAGAAACACCCTCACAGACACACCCAGAAATAATGTTTCACCAGCTCGCTGGACATCCTTTAGCTTAGTCAAATTGATACACAAAATTAACTATCCCCATGTGCAAGAGATTTATTGGGGAAAATGCCTGTGAAGGATAAACATGAGGAAGCAAGAGTAGGCAGGAAGCGACTTCAGGCTGCAATGCAGGTCTAACTCCTATGAAAGGAAAGGAAGAGGGAAAGAGAATTGGGTAGGAAGCGTTTCAGCTGCAGGACAACTCTAAGAAAGTCTCTGACAGGCTGACGGGAGTCCTGAAGCCAAAGTCAGCCATTGGAAGAGTCCCACCTTCCCAAGGGACAGGCCTGTCCCAGTGGCTTCACTGGGCTTGGTGGCAACCTCAGAGCAACCCAGGGAATGTGTGTAGCCTTGGTGTAAACTCAGTTGTGGATCAGAGGTGGGATAGTGGGGCCATCAGTCAACTATGCTTCCTGCGGCAGGAGCTATAATTGGGGCACTTTCATGGCCACCAAAATCCACAGATACCTCATGGATCCACTTCTCCGTGCAGGTTTGAGGAGCGGCTCCTCCATGGCTCTCACAGGCCTCCCTCCCGGAGGGGAAACTCACAGGGCAGGTTATGGCTCCATTGCTGAAGTTGATCTCGATGCCACAACTGATACTCACCCTAATCCTCCTTCCCTATCTGTTTTAGATTCCCATCACTCTTAGCTGGCTCACCTGGTAGCAGGAAGAGCCTTCAGATCACGATGCAGTCCTGATATCTGTGAAAAGAGCCAGAGAAAATTGGGTAGAAAATTCTCAGACTGCCGTGCGTTCTCAGCCAGGCTGACGGAGTGCCTGAGCCAAAGTCGCCCACCAGACGAGCCGTGTGTCCTACAGGAATGCCCTGTGTTAGCAGCCCCGGCGCGCTCAGTCATTGGCTGGGAGCCAACTGGGGAAGTGTGGCCTTGGTGTGACCACAGTTGTGGATTCAGAAGGGGAAAGCTGAGGCCGTCAGTCCACTCTGCTCCCGTAGCAGGAGATCTGAGCAGTACATTGTCAGACTCACAAGAATCAGAGACCTTGCTCAATAGGAAGCATCATTAGTTTCAAGGACACAAGGCACAGGCACAGCAGGCAGAGGTGCAGATCTCCAACACCACTTCTCATGTCCTTGCAGCATTAGGGCATATACTCTGGCACAGATTAACATACGTGGTCTCTAAATTGTGTATATAATCACTCCACTTTCAGGTCTGCTGCTAATCCTTTCTTTCCCCCAAGCTATTCGGTGTGCCTGATACGCCGCACATCCCCTTCCTTATTCTAACCACCACCTCCTTATCCTTTGGGTTTCAATTCAAACATCACTTCCTTCTATGACTCCCCAGACTGGGTTACTTGTCTTTGTCGTGTGCTGCAATAGCTCTACTATACTTCCTCTGCTATGGTATGTATTGTCATTTATAATAACTGTTCATTTCATTTTATCTGTCTTCTTCGCTAGACTAGAAGCTGAAAGAGACAAAGAAAAGACATAAAAATTTTGTAGCCTCCTTCACTAGACTACTAGAGAGAGAGAGGAGCTGTCTCGTTCACCATGGTGTGTCCAATGACTATCACATTAGTGGCAAGTGGTTAGGACTTAGTAAATATTCACTGAATTAATGAGGGACTAAGTTTGGTGGAGGCACAGAAGAAGGAGCCATTGATTATCTCTGGAAGGGAAATGGGAGTATGTATTCCCCAACAAATTTAAAATATTAAGACTGAACTGTGGGTGGTGGTGGGCTGTAACTCACACAGTGTGTGACTTCCAATCTATTCTTCTCTGACGGCTGTCAACAATTGCAGATTCCAAAACAGAATAAACACAGAGGGGAAAAACAAGATCTCTTTCCTTTTCTGAAAAGGGGGAAATGTTTAAAGCCCTTCCATTCTGGGAAGCAAACTACGATTTCAGAAGTAATATAGTTTTATTTCCAAGAACTCAGGAAAAGATAAGGGGAGGAAGCAAAGGAGAAAACTACCGGAGAGAGTGTGAGGTTTTGTCCAGTAAATCTTCTTGTCTTTGCTTTACATAAGCATTCAGTAAATGAATGATTTGAGCCAAAGGAGCATTATTACTTCCCATTCCCTCTGCTGAGTTTCTTCATCAAAATAACCATCAACAACGAAGTCATAATACCCAGAGTCTAGTCTTTTTAAAGTTAGATTTATGGATCCTATCATGATCATTAGGAACATTACTTATCTAAGCAAAACAAGAAACAAATAGACTGCCCAGGGATAGTGCCTCTGCTGAGGAACAGCCTGTGATAGCACAGCAGAGAAGCCACCGAGAGTCCCAACTCACATCCCAATTCATCTGCATACAAGTCACAGCGGGAACTCCCTCTGGTTCCAGCCTTGCCTGGACTGTTAAAATGAATTGCTGCGGTCCCCAATCCCACTTCCCATCTGCTTCATTGCAAGGGAAAGAAATGCATTCACAGCACTCTCTTAGGTAGAAGAGCTCTAGAAATAAATACAGAGAGGAAGATCCCATAACTCGGTCCCTCTGCTATCATCCCTAGTTCCCCTCTCTCATCCCAACCCCTCTCCAGGCTAACCCGCCTGCCTGCTAGCCTGGATGTCCCACATGTCAGAGGAGGTAGCTGCAGAAGCCCAGGTCAAAGCAGCCTTAGGCGTAAGTGAAATTGATGGTCATCTGCACGGTGTGAGACCCAGAGAAAAACCCTCTGGCCTCCAGAAACTAACACACTCACTTCTCTCTCTCTCTCTCTCATTTGTATTAAGACTGAAAATTCCATCCTCACAATTGCCTTCTAAAGAAGAAAGGGGTTTTCATTCAAGTCATAGTCTTGGGTGACACTAGGACCCATCTGTGGTCACTTTTCCTTACCTGCAAAGAACCTTTCCTGGCAGTACACCCCCTCCCCAGATAAGATGCTCACTTGGCCTCAGATAAGGAAAGAGTTTGTCCGGATCACAAGGGAAGGTGGTCATTGCCATCAGCTGGCAGCTGTCCTCCACCAGCCTTGTTCAGAGAGCAGGGCTTCCTGCCTGGGAAGAAGATGTCATTTGTCCTTTTTACACAGATGAAGAAACAGAGCCAGTAACAGAGCCAGTGCAGAAACGCCCGCAATTGCTAAATGCCTAGAGCACACATCTCAGGGGTGTCTCTTCATATTCGGCTAGTACGTACTAGCTGCTCTGTCTGGGAAGCTCACACTCACACTTTCCAGGTAACCAACTCCTTCAACATCCTTCAGATGTTAGTCCATCAGGCATCTTCTAGAAGAAGCCTTCCCTGCTCACCCAAATCAAGTTGGTTATCCCTATTCCTCTTACAACTGCTCATCCTTTTCCTTCATTGCACTTAGCATAGTTTGTAAGTATAATCACTCTTTTGTTTGCCTATATTGTCTCTGTGCACTAGACTGTAAATTCCACGCGGGCAGAGATCAGCCCTGTGCTCAGCACCTAGCAGAATAGCCCTGCAGACAACTAATGCTCAATAACATCGCCTAAATAAATGATGCGTGGAGGTACACTTCTAATCCAAATTGCATAATTGTTTCGGCTGTGCATACTGCCTTCCTGTGAATGTGTGCATAAATTCCACATGAAGCCTGGAACCACTAATTCAATGTAGAACTTTCCAGAATAATTTGACTTCTTCCATTGGAGATGAATGTGCTTGCACAAAATTCCTGCTTCTCTTGTATCCCCCAAGAAGTTTCTTTTGCATCCTCCTCATCAGGCTCCTCAATCTTTGGAATCAGGGGTCAGCTCTGTGGGGCTTTCTCCAGGCCATTTTCTTTTTTTCCTTTTTTTCTTTTTTTCTTTTTTCTTTTTTTTTTTTTGAGACAGAGTCTCACTTTATTGCCCAGGCTAGAGTGAGTGCCGTGGCGTCAGCCTAGCTCACAGCAACCTCAAACTCCTGGGCTCAAGCAATCCTGCTGCCTCAGCCTCCCAAGCAACTGGGACTACAGGCATGCGCCACCATGCCTGGCTAATTTTTTTTTCTATATATATTAGTCGGCCAATTAATTTCTTTCCATTTATAGTAGAGATGGGGTCTCGCTCTTGCTCAGGCTGGTCTCGAACTCATGAACTCAAACGATCCGCCCACCTCGGCCTCCCAGAGAGCTAAGATTACAGGCGTAAGCCACCGTGCCGGCCTCCAGGCCATTTTCATTTGTACTTCATAGCTTCCTGCGCCACCCTTGAGGTTCAAACCATCTGATTCCAGAAGCTGATGTGTTTTATGGTTTGTTTATTTGTTTTTTGAGACAGGGTCTCACTCTGTCACCTGGGCTAGAGTGCAGTGGCATCATCATAGCTCACTGCAACCTCAGACTCGTGAGCTCAAGCAATCCTCCTGCCTCAGCCTCCCAAGTAGATGCAACTACAGGCATGTGCCACCACACTAGCTAATTTTTCAATTTTTTTGTGTGATAAGTTTTTTTTATTTTCTACATTTATCCTGCTATCCTGCAAGTAGACATGAGTTCTCTGGAGCTTATCTAGGAGGACAGCTGTCCTCCCTCCCCTCCTGAGCAAAGCTCCTGGTTTGCTCCTGGGTCTCAGTAGTCTGTTCTAGCACATGCACCATCCCAGATACCTGTACTGGAAGACCCCCCCAGCTCCAGTTTCTGCTTTAGTAAAAGAATTTAAGAAATATTTTCTCCCTAAAGTAAACAAATTCTCCTTAGGAAAAGAGGGGAAAGATCACAGGTTCTTATGCTTTAGAATGTAAATACATGTCTGCAGGAGGAAGCCCTGCATCTTTAAGTTTACAACCCCTGAGATGTCTCTGTGGTCCTGGGTTTCATTCCTCTTTTGAAATGCTAATATTTAACCTCAGGGAAGTAAACCTCTTAGCATGGTCTGTCACTATTGATTCACTGTAAATATCAACACTTGTCCTGTGACCCATCTCCCAGGGTTTTTTGCTCCAAAAGCCCTAACCATAGAGAAACATAAAAACGTTTTATGTATAGCCCCACACCACCTGTGGTCCTCCTCACGCTGCCATCTCCCAGTGTCCTGTTCATTCTCCCACTTCCATCAGCAACGTTAGACACTAGCTCTTGAACTCCTCTAAGTTCTGCCATCATCCTGGAGAATTTTAACACCCATGTGGACAACTGCTGGGGTGGTGAGGAAGCCTGGTACTGAACAAAGTCGAATTTTCATCCAGCTTCAGATGAGAAGGGGGAAGGCGATTCTGGAAAACCCAGCTTCCCTCCCTGCTACTCTCAATGGAAAAGAAGCCAAACTCTGTAAAATAATTTTAAACAGATTTATTCCAAGCCAAATTTGAGGACCATGACCCGGAGCCACTCCCAAGAGGCCTTGAGCAAGTGGACTCAGTGTGGCAGGGTTACAGTTTGGTTTTATACATTTCAGGGAGACAGGGGTTACAGGAAAAGTCATAAATCAGTGTGTGGGAGGCATACAGTGGTTTTGTAAGATACTGGGCTATAAGGACAATGGACACCTTCCAGCTTCTGTTTACTGCTTGTTTGCTAACCGCAAGGCATTATGAGTACATTATGGGATGCAGAGGAGAAAGACAAAGAACACGGAACCGGAGTCTCTCAGCTAGGACCCAGAACGGGTTAGAGCCGATCAAGGGCAGGATGAAGTAAGAATCACTGTGGGGGCGGATGCATGACCAGTGTGTAAACAACTGAGTTATAAAAGAGTCTCTAGCACACAAAGGAAGGTCCCTGCCCGAAGAAGAGGCCACTTCGCTGGCACTCTGGGGGCTCAGACTGTAGCCCGAGCTAGACAATAAAACTCCTTTGGATAATTACAGCCTCGGTGACTCTGTCTCTCTGTCCTGTGCCCCTGCGAATCTCGAATATAACAGTTTGGCCCCAAAAGGTGGGACATCTCAAAGCAGGGGCTTACAGGTTATAGGTGGGTTTAAAGATTCTTTGGCTCGTAAATGGTTAAAGACATGAAGCTTTGTCTAAAGGCTTGTAATGTTTTAACATAAGGAGCTGTTTACCAGAGACAAGCCAAGGGACATAGATTTGTTGTATAAATTGAGGACCTATAGGTTTGTCTTGAATATCCTTAGGCCTGTTAATGGGTTACAAAGGATGTCTCCAAGAAGGGGAGTGGGGCATAAGGCATGTCTGACCTCCCTCCTCCTGGCAGATAATTTTTTAGGAGATTCCTTTGGCCATGAGGGAGTCCATTCAGTCAGCCAGGGAGGGGTGAGCCTTAAAATTTTATTTTAGTTCACACTACCGAGACCATATCTGGGGATGGAGCCGCTTCCAACTTGCCAACAGACAATCCAGCCCAAAGAGTCGGGGCCTTTCTCTGTTTATTCTCCCATTTAAAAGCATTTATGATGAAGAATACTTTCACGGCTCTTGCTTTCTTTCATCTCCGCTGACAGCTTCTGAGAACCATTTCCTGAAGGAAATTGATATCATTACACGTTTGGTAATTCTGATCAGAAAGTCCTCAGCTATCTTTTCAATAGAGATAAACATTCATAGATGACAATACCCCTAAACCATCTTTTAAATACTGAATTAAAATGTTGAATATAAATTCACAAATGGAGTGGAGCAGCTGTTCGAACACTTACAGAAGTGGTTCCTTTGCAACATTTCAGGGAGCCTGTTCTCGACCATTTTCATTAGGGAAGAGTTCCCCTAAAATCACGAAATTCAAACCATGAATATCAAATATCCTTTGATGTTTTCAGTTTCCATGATTGAAAAATTCTGTGCTTTTTCTGCTACATTAAATAAAAATGGAAAAGTAGAATGGTTGAATGGATGGTGGCGTGAAATTTCTTTTAACTCAGCATGAACCCACAGAAACGAAGAAACATGAAAAGATTATCAGTTTAAAAAGGGACTGAACTCATTAATGAGAAAGTGAAAAAGTCTAACTAACTTGAAATTAACCTTTTAGATCTTGCAAGATGGAAACGTACATATATGATCTGCTCTCAAAACTTAGTATTAGCCACATGGGATATTTTTTTTAAATCAAAGTATAAAAAGTATACCGTAGAAACATTAACGGTGCCTTGCTGTAGTATAACTATTGAACCAAGGCTGAGTGAAATGCTAAGAAAGCAACTAAGAATGTGCCCTGGAGGTAGGGCATTGGGAGTAGAAATATAGATGTTCCATGAAATACAAAAATAGATCAATAATCAACAACCAGATGACCCAATATAATTGGAAAACTGAAGCTGAGGAGATAATCTAATCTGCAAAGAGCCCTAAAATTTCTCATCCAATATATACAGTTGGCCACAGAAAAGAACTTCAGAAGATATTACCCCTTATCTTCTCACTTCCCCACCCCACCCCCCAAATAGGTGGCGGCCACTCCTCTCTCAGATCAATAACTGGAACTCTTCCCTGTCTCTGGTCCTCCCTTTCTGAATGAGAACACTTATTGTCAGAAGTGCCCAGCAGACACATGGTTCCAATCAACAAATAATTGTTAGGCCGGGCGCGGTGGCTCACGCCTGTAATCCTAGCACTCTGGGAGGCTGACGAGGGGGGATCCTTTGCACTCAGGAGTTTGAGACTAGCCTGAGCAAAAGTGAGACCCCACCTCTACTAAAAATAGAAAGAAATTAATTGGCCAACTAAAAATAAACAGAAAAAATTAGCAGGGCATAATGGCGCATGCCTGTAGTCCCAGCTACTCCGGAGGCTGAGGCAAGAGGATTGCTGCTTTAGCCCAGGAACTCGGAAGTTTGAGGTTGCTGTGAGCTAGGCTGATGCCTTGGCACTCTAGCCTGGGCAACAGAGTGAGACTCTGTCTCCGAAAAAAACAAGTACTTGTTGGCTACTCACATTATGCCAGGCCCTGTGCGAGGCTTGAGGGTACAAATCAGATAAAAGACAGTCTTACTTTACAGAGCAGACAAGAATAGAGAACCCAGATTATTGCCTGTCTGGAATCCTGCCCTTCTTGTGGGAACCTCCCACCAACGTCCTGATAGCGCTGGGAGCTGCCACGTTCTACTTAATCTCACACCCCCTTGACAGAGTCGGTGGACCTGGGATGGACACCTGACCCAACCCACACCAGCCAAAGACATGGCCTCCGGCTTTTCTAACTGGAAGGGAGAAAGTCAGGCCCTTCATGAGAACAGAAGTTTCCCTGTGCAATGCTCCTAACCTGTCGGTAGCCATGTTTCCCACCACACTCGAGGAAGCTGGTGAGAGAAAATACAAGTAAGAGCAGTGAAAGTGGGAAAAACTAGAGGGAGAAAGAGAGAGAAACACAATCTTATGAAACCTCCGTACTTTTTAGCTGCCTGGGGTGTGGGGGCATGTGTTTGTGTGTACGATAGTCTGGAAGAATGAAACAGTAAAAACGGGCTGGGGTAGGGGCATGACAGTCCTTAAGAGCTAGGCTAGGACTTGCTTTATCCTAACGAAAGTGAAGGTGGTTCATTGAAAGATTTTTAACCACAGAATCTCACACCTCTTAATTTGACAAAACCCAAACTCTCCAAGATTTAGCTCTAGGGTAAAATCTCCTGAGGCTAAACAAGTGGCTCCTGGTGGTCCCTGTCTCTTTTCCACCCCTTGTACTGCAATGCCCTCGAGAGGCTGGCTCAGGAACAAATACAAGTCCTTTGCTTTATAGCATAAGCAAACCTTTGAACAGAACTCACTTTATTCTAAGGTAGAATAAAAAGGAATTCAACATAAAAAATAGAGAGGCTAGAGTCATGATCAGTTGGGCATGTCACTTTCAGGTTTTTGATAGTTTCCTGGGAGGTTTGCTCCTGTGTCTTGCAGGTGCTGCTCTACATCATACGCCCGCAGAGACAGCTGCACTGGGGACCCACGCATTGTCGTAACTGCCTCCCAGCTCCACTTTTGGCTTTAGCAAAAGAGTTACAACTCACCACTCCCACCCCTACTGGACTTCAACACCCTCATGGGCAAGAACAAGGGAGCCACATCTCCACTATGATGCTCACTAAGGTATTCCATCTTTGTTTGAGTCTAATTTGACAGTTGAATTGATAAGGAAACCCCCATCGATTACTTGGCAGTGCCTCAGCCACCGGAGCCCCCCACCCCTCATGGAAGACACGCATCCACATAACTAACCTGGCACATCCACATAACACTAACCTGGCACATCCACTACCCTACCTATTACCTGGCAGGCATTGGCAACTTGATACCCCACCCCTCGGACTACCCCAACCTAATAAAAGTGGGAAGAATCAGGTAGACGGGGCTCAGAATTTGGTGGTGAGACCCCTCTGAGCCTGCCAGTGAATAATCTTCAATTCTCTGACTCTCCGTGTGCCACTTGGTTTGTCCACGCAACCACTCACCGTAACAATTGCTGTAACAGAATCTCTTCCTCATATAACTGACATCATAAAGACGCTAGCTTTCACATAAAGTGGGAGTACTTTAACCCACATGGACAGAGAGCCTAATGACTCTTGATGTATTTAACAAAAACTATTCACATATAATAACAGAACTCTAGATCTTGAGGAAATAACACTGGAAGTATGGGGGGAAACTTTAGGTGTGAAACGATGAAGACCTAATCTCATGAATGATGAGGAAGAAGAAGAAAGATATCTGAGACATGTGTAAGGGATATAATTACACAACTTGGTGATGAATGAGACGAAAAAGAGAAAGAGGTCATAATGATTCCCAAATATTTGGCTTTAAACACTAGACGGGTAATAGACCCATTAGCCAACACAAGAGAAGAAGGAAGCAAGCAAACTTGGAGAAGAAAATGATAAGTTCAGTTGTGGACACGTTTTAGTCAAGCCTACTGGATCGGTAGGTAGTAGGAATATGAATTAAGAATGAGAGCTGTAGCAAAAGAGCTAGTCCGGTAAAGACCAGCAGGAACACAAATGTAATCCAACAATGTTAGGTTGGTTCAACTTGCTACAACAGGGAGAACACACCATGGGAAATCTTGGGACATCTAGGTCAAGGGGAAGAGGAGGAAACCTTTGTAGGGGCAGGGCTTGTTCTGGATGGTTCTCCATCGAGAACTATAAGAAATGGGGACGTGCTCTGGAATTGGAGGCTGTCACAAAGTGAGGGCAGAAGCAATTAGCTATCTCAGTAGTCTTTGTTCAGAAGGCAGAAGGAAGAGAGAGGGCCTTGGGAGCCACTGTTGAGGAAGCTGTAATCACTCAAAAGAAAGGGGTTGTTACAGCACTTTACAGCTGCAATGTGACCTTGGGAGAAATGATGTTTGATGTTTTCTGTTGATTTTGCAGTTAGCTCTATATATATGCCTATTATCACAGCCTGATTATTGGCAGGGCTTATAGTAACTATCTCAGCCTTGGGCATGTATTTGCTTTTTTAGACCTTTGGCCATCATCAGCTTATAGTTGGTAAACTGCGGAAGTAGGTTAGGTGTGCAATAATGGTACTAAATGCAGGACTCTGGCCCATATTACTCTCATTTAGCCACAACCCTGGTTTGTAACAGGGCAATAGACAGTTTCTCAAGCCAAAGTACTTGCAAACACAGTTTCAACCCACCTTCTCACCCACCCACCATTCTCATTTTTCCAGGTCAAGAAGCCGCTTCTATAGAGAACTTCTGGGGCTGAAGATAAATGAGGACTCAAAGAAAATAAAACCTGAGAATACCCTAAGGAGACAGGTGGAGAAGTAGACGGTAAAAGTAGGTGGTGATGTGCATACAAATGGAGAATGACTTCAGAGGGGAGCAGCCCATGGAACCAGATGCTACAGAAATAAAACCAAGAAAATATCTACTGAATGGATCACTTAGGAAATCCCCTGCGTAGTGGAGACGAAAGCTAGATTTTGGTAGAAAGTGAAGGAAAGAAGACTTCAAATGCACATCACGCTCTCAAGGGTGATGCTGTGATGCAAAGGAGAAACAGCAGTAGTTGACAGAGGACATAGGTCAGGAAAATGTTTTCGTTTATATCTTCGAAGGTGAATCGAACATTTTTATGCATTGAGTGGGAATGAGCTAATAGAGAAAGAGAGAGTGAAGACTCAGAAGGAAGGGAATTACACAGAATGGTGTAAGTTCTGGAGTAGAAGGGAGGGAGGGAATCAGTGCACAGGTGGAAGGCACACATCTGCCCACTCCAAAGGGAAGTGGGTAAGATGTAATGTGGACTTAGGAAGCCGGGAGGGCAGGAATGCGAAAGAGTTTCCACCGGATGACCTCAATTTTCCCTGTGGAAGAACAGGCCAGGTTATCTGCTGACACTGAAGAACTTGGGTTCTTATTTCCCCACTCATGGAAATAAGATTATCAACTACATTTTACACATATTATAATAGCAATGACAGTTACCGTATAGTTCATCTTATTTATTTCTTGTCACAATCTTTTGTCAATACCAAGACTTCCCCCAAAAGAGATGCAAAAAAAAAAATTAAATTAATTTATCCTTTTGTAGAAAATATGTTTACAAAGAAATAATTTTTAAAATTATTTTATGTTTTTGTATATGTGTATATATAAATGGGGGAAGATTTTGAAAAGTACAAAAACCAAGTTAACAGTGGCTACTAGGGAGGGTGGAATTAGAAAATATTTTCCCGTATTTTGTATGTTTTAGTTTTGTTTGAGTGTCTTGTTCTAACAAGTATTTTTTATGTTTTCTAATCTGAAAAAACAGAGATAGTTCTAATTTAAAAGGACAAGGTTAACTTTTGCAGTGTCTGGTGCCCTGTTCAAAGTTAAATGGCTGTGTGATTTTATGACTCAGAGTTGAGGTTCCTCCTTCCAAGGTCTAAAGATGGCCTTAGACATAAAGGAGAGAAAAAAAGTAAAGATGAAAGCTTTCTCTGGCTGGAGACAAAGACTGTCTCTGTCACCAGACTTTAGTCAGGTTCCTCAGAACTGTCTTCTCAACTAGGCCCCAGCTTCAGCCGCCATTCCATCTTTGCCAGGCCTGCATTGCCCAGTCTGAGCAAGAATCCTGCTAAGTCAGTTTAGATAGAATCTCCTACCCTTGATGTTTGATCTCTCTGGCCTGCCTTCAGCAGTCAGTTAAGCAATTAACTGATGTCTCCTCTTAGTAATTTTCCATCCACAGACTCCATCTTTCTCCCCTATTGCAGTAGAATCAGCCCCTATTACAATAGTCTTCAGTGAAGTCTTCTTCACCATTTGAACAAGTGTCAGAATAATTTTGTCTTTAACACTGATATGGTGGATCCATGACCTCATCAGTGTTCCAGACTCCTATCTTTCTTCTCCCCCATCCTTAGCACCTGTATTCTTGGTTGCAAAATGGCCACTACAAATCCTCCACCACAACTCAATTTCAAAGGGAGAAAGGCAAGAGGGACTTGCAGGCTGAGTTCAGCCCCCTTTTAAAGGTACTTTCCATGAAGCCCCAGTAACTTCTACCTACACCTATTGGCCAGAATTTGTCACATGCCCACTCCATTTGCAAAGGAGGCTGGGTAATGCAGTTTTTAGCATAGCATCACTATCCCCATCAAAGAGAAGTTTTGGTCATAAGGACAATGGGGAGATTGGTATTGAATAGAAAACCAGCAGTTTTCATAATTAACTAAATCTTAATGTGAAGAATCTTTGAGTAAACTTACATAAATTATTTAGCTTCTTCCATAACTGAATTGGTATGTCTCAGATTTCCCACCCACACTCTGGGCTGTACAGCCTTCGTGTCCCTGGTGACACGTTCAGGCTGGAAGAATACCAGAAGGTCACAGGACTGCAGGCCCTGGCTCCCTCCCCACCCCCTCACAGGCAGGAGTGCCACAATCTGGCTCAGGTGTACTTTGGCTAAGCTTCCTGGCTCTGCCCCAAGGCTGCACTGCAAAAATTCCTTCTCCTGCTCTGCCACCTGCTTTACCTCCCTTTTCTTTTTCCAACTTCCAGGTACATCTTTTTAAAATGTACCGCTCCATCAGGAGTGACTGGAAATTTGTGTGAATACTGACTGCAGCTTATATAAAATGTGAAAGTCTCACAGTTTCAGAACAACTTTATGGACATGAACGAATGCTTCAGGAGGGAAAGGTCACTGTAAATGCAAGACAGGGATTCAAACACCAGTGGAGATAAGATAGAGAAAGGACTAGAAAGGCAGAGAAAGGCAGACAAGCCCCTTTCTCCAAGCACTCCTGAAAGATCTTTATTGGCCACACAAGGTACATAGACCTGGGGGTGGGGTAGAAGTGAGATGCTCTCAGAGGTCTGTTTGTTTATTTGTTCATTTTCCTGTTAGAATGTTGATCTCTTAAGAAGAGCAACTGTGCCACTTGTGTATTCCAGCAAGGGCCTAGAATGCTGGTGGAAATTTGCTAAGTCCCAAGTGATGATCCTTCCTGACATAAATGATAGATGTTGAAAAACTAACAGAGGAGCTGGACAGTACGTGCAGTCGCATAAATAAAACCAGCCCTTTCCACTGGGTGAGCTACAGGATAGAAGAGAGGAAATTACAGGAAGATCTGGACAGGCAGGCACTAGATGAGCACAATGAATGCTCTCCGGCACACATGCACCTTTTCGATGGAGAAACTGAACCTCAAAAAATGTAAATAAGTTACTCAAGTTCACACACAATCTATTTGACCTTCAGGCTTTGTCATACCACCAACTAAACCAGTGAAGAGTTTAAAATAAGGATTAACACGGCTCTCCCTGGATTTCGGCATTTGCTCAGGAGAATTTTGCATTAAGTGAAAATTTGAATTGTAAAGCCTATCTCTGGCATTATCTTACATTAGAAAATTGGAGCTGCATTCAGTACTAAACAGTGAAATTCTCCTTGACAGAAACTGCTATTATACACTTCCCCTCTCCTATACACAGATTTTTCAGATTACTTAAGGAATGCTAACAAATTTTACGGTGAACTAACACTAATACACATCCAATGATGGTTAATTGGGATAGGATTAAGATGAGTGTCTTAAAATATTCCAGAAAGAGAAATGGAGAGGTAGAGATGTGCTTCCTCAGAGGCTGCTTGATGAGGTGCTTTCTGGGTTTCACACGGGGAAGTCAACAGGCAAGCAAACCGCGATGGGCAAGTCATCCCAGCACTGGGAGTTCACCTCGCCTCTCCCTGAGTGCCCCTTTCTAGACTGCCTTTTGATTTCCCAGGCCTCTGGGGCCTCTGGGGTTCTATCCCCTTCCTTCTGTAGCTCTCCAACAGGCAGGCTGTCCCTCCTTCAGTACTGTTCCAAATTAGAGAATATTGCCAGAACCAGCTATGACCTTTACATTGGAGGGTCCTCCCTCAGCTCTCACCCAGGCCCTCCCCTTGGGTCTCACGTCTCACTGGGCAGCAAATCATGGAGCTACCCTTTGCACAAAGGAGGGATTTCTGCTTCTTTCTCTTGTCTGCAGATTTCTGTCTCCCAGCTTTTGATTTCTCAATCTTCCTTGGTATCACAATAGGCTCTGAGATGACTTACTGTATTAGATAGCAATTCAGCTGGGAGAAAAATCCAGTGCGAAGGGAACTCATGGGAAAGAAGGAAGGGAGAAGAAGAAAAGAAAGAAGAGAAAGAAAGAAAGAAAGAAAGAAAGAAAGAAAGAAAGAAAGAAAGAAAGAAAGAAAGAAAGAAAGAAAGAAAGAAAGAAATTACAGAGTGAAAAAGCCCAGGACTAGTATGACAGCTCTCTAGTGAGTAATGGAGCCAGTATAGACAATAATTACAAAAATAGTAACAAATAACATTTATTTAGCATATGCTATATCCCAGGGGCTGTTCTAAACACTTTACATACACATTTCATTTTAGTTAATTCTCTCAACCTCCCTCTCAGGTAGGTATTATTTCTATCCCCATTTTATAGATATAGAAACTGAGGCACAGGAAGGTTGAGGAACTTGACCCAAAGAAGATAGAGGATTCAGAATTCAAACACAGACCAAAGTCTTAACTTGCATTATACTGCTTCTACAGTGAATTGCCACTTAAGTTAAAATAGCTAAAAGGTCAAATTCCCTAAACTAAATCAGAACAAAATATTTAAAAATATTGTGCTAGAAAATCTGGATTCAATTATGCCCAAGAAAATTAACAATAATTCCCTAATAGCATTAAAATTACCCAAAATTTGTTTTATAACTTTTGTTAAAACAAAACATTTTATTAAAATGAAGATCTAATCAAAGTTCATGCATTGCTTATCTTTTACATCTCTGATATTTTTTAATTCCTTTTTTATAACATTGACTTTTTGCAGGAAAAAAACAGACCCATTGTCTTATAGGATATAATATAGAATGACCTACATTCTGAATTTGTCTGAATGATTTCTCATCACAGTCACTGAACTCCTTTCTTATCATCTCTTTTTTCTGTAAACTAGAAGTTAAGTCAGACAAGAAGCTTGTTTAGATTCAGGTGAAACATCTTTCGCACAAATAGTGCAAGCCCTGATGTTATACATTTTATATTTTGTCACATCAGAAGAAATACATCACATTGTCCCACTCTTAGCGATGAGAATTTTGATTACTCAGTAAAGGCAGTGACCACAAGATGTTTCCATTTTCAAAGTACATTTTTGCCTTAGCAATTAGCGAGAATATGGATTGATACCTTTACATTTTGTGAATATCCTGTTTGCTAAACCTCTTCACTTAGAGGTTTAGCTGCTGTTGATGATTCCTGTTTTAATCAAGTGTTTTTTCAAAGTTTGCAAAACAGAAATTTTCTATTTGTATCCTTATAGTATTTCTTCACTGGCATTCTTCCTTAAAAGAGAGCTTTCCCTCTGTAACTGAAAGAACTATTGGTCCTCCTAGAAAGGCAGGGTAAATACTTAATAGTTCCCTTCAGATGACCAGTTTTAGAGTAAAACATCACGATAATGTCATCTGTAATAGTAGCAAGAAAGGCTTCTCTGTCCTCTTCTCTTTCTACCATCAGTCACAGTCATCATCCTTTTTAATGTTCAAATAGTCCCCCTCTTTGATCACGAGGAGCTCCTTCAAGTTTGCTTGAATATTCTTTTGGTAAACCCCACCCCCATTGGTCTTTGAGCACTTTCCTAACTTTCTAGCCCTTCAAGATGTCCAAGTTCACTTTGTATTTTTACTAACCCCAGACGAAAAATCAGCCATTTGTCCAGGGAGCCCCAAAGAATCAGTATTTCTTATATTTCTAAAACAAAAATATGATGAAATATCCCCAAAGCAACCAATGCAACTAATACCTTTAATGAGATATAGTAAAATAATTTGCCAGTTCATTAATTAAGGTCCTGGTTGGATTTTTAGTATCAAGAATAAATGTTTAAAGTGATAGATGGCATCATCATTAAAATTATGGTACCCTAAGAAGTCAAACAAATGATGGATGGAAAACCAGGACTTCAGAATATGATGCCAAATAGCCAGGCTCAGTTCATAACTTCATGGGTAACCAAGGCACAGAATCTTACTTAATCTGACAAAGAGTCTTTCCCAGAAGGCTTATAAATGAAATTTAATTTATTAACTTGTTAATTGTTCTCTCCTGTCACCACTGTTAAATCATGACACATTAATCACATCAGCATTCCTAAATCCTAAGAGGACTTTGCTCTAATCCTACCCTATGCCCAACATATGGGTACTAGAAAAACAAAGCAGGTCACATAAACTAGAAATTTCCCTCTTTTCCCAAAGGAAATCAAGTTTTCATAAATCCCAAGAAATTTCCCAGAAGACAAAATCTACCATGCTCCTTTTAAAAATATTACACTTGATACCTTAGAACCGAGTTCGTTTTTGCATTTACTTAGAAAGTCATAATTATATGAATAAATGAAATTACTCTAAGCATTAGTCAGGAAGTAATTGGCTTTGTTATCAAATCAAATGTAGGTCTGAAACCCAGCTCTAAACCTTATGAACTCTGTGACCCTGGGTGAGTTATTCAATAATTTCTCTATGCCTCAGTCTCTTCCTTTATTATGTGGGTTGCTGCAGGGGTTGAACATGGTAAGTCATTGAACTACATATCACAAAGCCTGGAGAGTAAGTGCCAGTAAGGGTTAGCTATTGTATTGTTGGCTTTTTTGTATTACCTGTAATGACTGCAATTACCAATGCCACCTGCATTAGTCAGATGAGGCAAAGTGATGCTTCACTGACAAATTAATCCAAAATCTCACTGGCTTAAACACATAAAAGTTATTTCTCACTCAAACAAAGGCAACTGTGGGTTCTGATTAACAGCCCAGGGCAGGTGCCCCCAGGTGATGTCCCAACAATTTGGGCTGCTTTAACCTTGTGGTTCTGTCATCTAGATGCCTGGCCTCCTCTGAGAGTACTAAGGCAGGGGACTGGAACAGGAAATTATGTTGTCATTCCATGGCCTCACATCACCACTCATTTTCATTTTCTTGATAAGAACTACAAGGGGACTGGAAATTTTAGTTCCATATTCCCAAGAAGGAAAGGAGAATTGGATGCTGGTTTTGTACCACTGGCTTCCATTTTCTCTAAGTACCTGAAGTTACTAATATGACCAAACTAAAATAAATACATGGGACATCTTGAGTCCTGCTGACTTAATGCTTAATCAATATCTTACATAGTTTAGTTTCATACAGGACATTAAGACAAAATCAATTTTTTTTAAATTGCAATGGTATGAAAATTGGCAATTTCCTAGCACAAGTCTCGCTTCCTTTAAGAGAAATGTACCACAAGAATATATTGTTTTCATGAGAAAGGAGCTCATTATTCTTTTCCCCCAGCTTTACTGAGGTATAATTGACAAATGAAAATTATATATAAGATGTACAGTGTGATGTTTTGATATACATACGAAATGATTACCACAATAAAACTACTTAATATGTCCATAACTTCACATAATTACCTTTTGTGTGTGGTGAAAACACTTAAGATCTACTCTCCTAACACATTTTAAATGTATAATACAGTGTCTTTAACTATAGTCACCACGCTGTACGTTAGATCCCCAGAACTTATTCACGCTGCATAACTGAAACTTTGTACCCTTTGACCGGAATCTCCCCATTTCACCTCCACCCCCGACCCTGCCAACCACCATTCTACTCTGTGCTTCTATGAGTTTGAAGTTTCAAATTGCATGCATAAGTCAGCTCATGCAGTATTTGTCTTTCTGTGCCTGGTTTATTTCACTTAGCATAACATCCTCCATGTTCATCCATGTTGTCACGAATGGCAGGGTTTCCTTTTTTGTGTGGCTGAACAGTATTTCATTGTGTATATATACCACATTTTCTTTATGCACCCATCCATCGATGGACACTTAGGTTGGTTTCATGTTTTGGCTAGTGTTAATAGTACTGCAATGAACATAGGAGTGCAGATATTTCTTTGACATACCGATGTCATTTCCTTTGAATATATACTCAGTAATGGGACTGCCAGATCACATGGTAGTTCTATTTTTAATTTTTTGAGGCACCTCCATACTATTTTCCATAATAATTTTTACTAACTTACATTCTCGCCAACGGCATACAAGGGTTCTCTTTTCTCCATATTTTCTCTAACACTTGTTATCTTTAGTCTTTTTTGATAGCAGACATTCTGACAGGTGTGAAGATATATCTCACTGTGGTTTTAATTTCTATTTCTCTGATGATTGGTGAGATTGAACACCTTCTCATATACCTGTTGGCCATTTGCATGTCTTCTTTTGAGAAATGTCTATTCAGGTCCTTTCTCCATTTTTTAAAACAAGTTATTTGTTTTCTTGCTATTGAGTTTTTAGTTCCTTATGTATTGTGGATATCTACACCTTGTCAGATATACGGCTTGCAAGTACCTGCTCCCGTTCCGCTGCCTTTTCATTTTGCTGACTGCTTCTTTTGCTGTGTAGAAGCTTTTTAGTTTGATGCAATCCCATTTGTCTATTTTTGCTTTTGGTGCCTGTGCTTTTGTCGTCATATCCAAAAAATCATTGGCCAGACCAATGTCAAGAAGCTTTTTCCGTTTCCTTCTAAGTAGTTTTACAGTTTCAGATCTTATGCTTAAGTTCTTTAATCCGTTTTGAGTGGGTTCTTGTATATGGTATGAGATAAAAGTCCAATTTGATTCTCCTGCATTTGGATATTTAGTTTATCCCAGTACCATTACTGAAGAGACTATCCTTTCTCCATTGTGTGTTCCTGAAGAACAACTGGCTGTAAATGTGTGAATTTATTTCTGAGCTCCTTATTCTGTCCCACTGGTTTGCAATATGTCTGTTTTTATGTCAGTATTATGCTATTATGATTATTATCGTTTTGAGGTATATTTTGAGATCTCATAGTATGAAGCCTCCAGGTTTGTTCTTTTTACTCAAGATTGCTTTGGCTATTCAGCGTCTTTTGTGGTTCCATACAAATTTTAGGATCATTGTTTCTATAAAACATGTTGTTAGAATTTTGATAGGAATTGTATTGAATCTGTAGATTGCTTTGGGTAGCATGGAAATTTTAACAGTATTAATTCTTTCAATCCCTGAACACAGGATATCTTTCCATTTATTTGTGACTTCTTCAATTTCTTTCACCAATGTTTTATAACTTTCAGTGTACAGGTCTTTCACCTTCTTGGTTGAATTTATTCCCAAGTATTTTATTTCTACTTGATGTTATTGTAAATGGGATTATTTTCCTAATTTCTTTTCCAGATAGGTTGTTGTTAGTATATAGAAATGCAACTGATTTTTTGCATGTTGATTTTATATCCTGAAACTTTACTGAATTCAGAGAAAGTTAAATGGAAGAAGCCCCAAAGCTGGGATTTGAAAGATTTTGGTAGTCAGAGAAAGGGTGGACATTCCAGGGTGAATAAACATAAAAGAAAGCAGACACAGTTGAGAACCACAAGAACCCTGTCTTTGTTTTCTCAACAAAGGGTCAATGTGCTGGTTCGATGAGTGCAAGGAAAAAGTAAGCCAGCTTTTCTCAACCAAGAGAACTATGCCCTAGTGTTACAATTAGGAGTGAGAAAATATAGACCCCACCCTCAAGAAATTTAAGATGTAAAAGTACATCAGATTACTAAAAGAGTAATGAAAACTACTGTGATGGGTGCTGTAGCTGATACCACAGTTGGGGTGCTGTTGAATGCCAGAGTATGAACTTTATTCTATGAGCAGGGAGAAGCCGTTAGAAGTTTTTGAGAACGGAATGAAGTGACTCGATCTCTGTTCTGTAGGGAGAAGTATGATGAAAGAATGAATAATAGCTAGGAAAAGTTTAGAAGCGGGTCATTTTGCTAAATGGTTATTGCAGGTGTCAAATGGGGTGTGATGAAGAGCTGCAGTAGGAGCAATGACAGTGGGAAAGGTCAGGGAAAGAAAAGATGGATTTGACGTTAAATTTTTGAAAACTGATCGGTTGTAAATGTAAGGATGTAAGAGAAGAATTTAAGAATTCTGGTCTGTTGATGGCCTCTGTCATTTTAGGGAACAGCACATGGGGATGTTATATTTGAGATTCACAAGGCCACAGGACAGAGAGATAGAGTCACTGAGGCTATAATTATCAAAAGGAGTTTTATTGTCTAGCTCGAGCTAGGGTCCGAGCCCCCAGAGTGCCAGCACTGTGGCCTTTTTTCCAGGCAGGGACCCTCCTTTGTGTGTTAGTCCCCTTTTTATAACTCAGTTGTTTATATACTGGTCAGGCATCCACCCCGACAGTGATTTTTATTTGATCCTGCCCCTGATAGGCTCTAACCTGTTCTGGGTCTTAGCTGAGAGACTCGGGTTTCCGCGTTCTTTGTCTTTTTCCTCTGCATCCCATAATGTACTCATAATGCCTTGCAGTTAGCAAACAAGCAGTAAACAGAAGCTGGAAGGTGTCTATTGTCCTTATAGCCCAGTATCTTACAGGGACTATCTGAGAGAGAAGCTGATCCATTAGGGATAGGTGGGATTTGAAACATTGGCAATCTAGAATCCCAAATCTCCCGTATCCTAATTATTTGTTCTTGAACAAGTTACTTAACCTCCATGTGCCTCTGATGGCTAAATAAAATAGTGAAAATAAAGAGCTTAGCATAATGCCTAGATCGTAGCAAGAGGTCAATAGCGTTAGCTATTTTTATTATTACAATTATCATTGTCATTACCATCATTTTGCTATCATTATCATCCACCTGGAGTTACCTAAAAGACCATTGGAAATCAGTACTCAGGAGAAAGATGAGGATTTGTGATAGAGATTTGCACTAAGATAAAGGTGTTAGTTGAGTGTAATAAGAAAGGGGGAAGTGGCCAAAGGATGGATGTAGTTTGGGGAGAGGGCTGAGGTCAGAGCTTTCATTTAAGAGATGAGTAGAACAATAGGCATTAATGAAGACACTCTAGGAGACACAATGAGCCATTCATGCCCTGACTCACGATGGCTACATGACTACCAGACATTTCCAGGCACCGGGAGGCAACATCTCTGAATTCAGATCTTCTCTGCACAGTTATACATACTCCCAAAGCCTAAGAACAATGACGGTTTATTTTACATTAAAAATGTCCAAGGCTCAGGATTGTTCTTCATGAATCATAATGTCACAAGAAATCTTTAAATCATCTCATCTAATCCGTTTCATTTTGTTTTGTTTTTCAGGTAAATAAAGCGAGGCTCCAAGTGACTTGCACAGGTCAGATTTCAACTAATGACAAAGTCCAGACTTAAGCTCTCAAACACGGCACTGCGTATGGGGAGTATGACATATGGTTTAAGAATATGGTAATGCATTAAAGGATTCTCTCTTTCCATCTTGGTTTAGGTTTGGTGTGAGACTACTTCTCAGAAGCATCTGCATTATTCAGGATTTCTCAACCTCAGGACTGTTTTTGACATTTTGGGCTGAACAACTCTTTGCTGTGGGGAGGACTGTCACCCTATCATAGAGTACATAGTGTAACCCCTCTACCCATAGATGCAAGTAGAATTCCCCCCAAGCCAGCTGTGACAGCCATAAGCATCAACAGACATTGCCATCTGTCCTCTGGGGGCCAAAATTGCCCCAGGTTGAGAACCATTGCTGGAATTGATGACAAGTTACTTCTTTTCATTAAGAAGTGGTAAACTCATCCAAAGTTCAAGATTTTCAAATATATGCACAGATTAATAAAATTGGAGCATGTTTTCTTTTTGGCTAGTGATCTTGGAATGAATATATCTGTCCTCATTTCAGAAAAGGAGGAGTTTTAGTGGTTGGGTATCTAAATCATAAGAACCATTTTATTAAATACTCATTTCAATGACCCTAATAAAGCCCAGCAAAATACTTCAAATTATTTTTTTTAAAAAATGGTATGATTAAAGATGAAATATTGTTTTAGGAAATAAAACAATAAAGTAAAATTTACCTGTTGACAATACCAAATAGATACTTAAATATCTAAAACCCAGGTTTTCTAATTCCTCTACTGCTGTATTTCCCCAAATGTGTTTGACAAAGTTCTACTTCCAAGAGATATTAATAGGCATTCTGTGGGCACGGAATTCTATAGTCAAGAAGGTTTGGGTTAAAGTTAAGCTATTTTCTTTCCCACACAACTCATCAGTGTCTCTGCTATGTTTATGAGCAGTATAAATCTCCAGGAAGCACATACTAGGTGAATTGCTGTTCCTTCTTATCTGGCCATGCAATGTTTTTGTTTGCTTGCTTGCAGAGTTTCTCAAGCGTTCACTATTTCTCAGAACACATTTTGGGAAACACTGTGCTATCCCCTCACTGCCTTAACTAGCTTCTGATCACACTGACTGAGCTCTAGAGCTGCAAGGACCAGAGGATGGCCAAATGCCAACTGCAGGCCTGCAGATCAGCAACTGACCATTTAGAGCCATAATACTATATAGTTTCTTTCTGTCATGCAGACACAAATTTGATTTCTACCCGAAACTGCTGTCATACCTGAAAGTATCAGTTGGGGTTTCTTTTATGATAAACACTGGGATTGATCCTGCTATATTAAACAAGACATAGGGGTTTATTGGAAATATTCTAGGGTAGTTCAAAGTCGTGAAGGAAGAACCAAACACCAAGACACAGGGTCACTCCAGGCACCTGAGGAGCAGTAATTCAGGGACAGCTACTTTGGCTCCAGCCACCAGATGGCCCACTCCATGCACCTTCTGTCTGAGAACATCCCCTAAAAGTTCAAACTTCTGAAAGACGATGTCAATTGGCTTAGCTGGGGTAAGCTGCCTATCACCTACTCCTCACCTCATGGGTGAGGTCCCACAATTGGCTGCCCCATCCAAATGACATAGCATGGAGAAGGGCAATTCCTCCAAAACATGGTTGCAGGAAAGAATGACTAGAGATGTCTTCGTACTTAACTGAGCAGAAGAAGCAGACACGTACTTTCCTTCATTCCACTGTTTCTACCCCTTCTAGTCAGCACTTTACATTTCTTGCACACAGCACTGAAATATTCCATATGGCCAGGTTTTCTTCTTCAATCACAGACGTGAGAGCTTTCAAAAAGGATTTTTTAGGTTGAGTCGTTCTACGAAGAAACCTGGCATTATTGATGAATGACTCCCAAGGAAGAATCATTTAGTCTAATTATCAAATAAACTCATTCATTCTTAACAGCCACCCAAAACACAAGGAAACAAAATTTAAGGCAATGTGAGAAGGAAGAAGAGGGAGCCTTTATAGACAAATGTAACAAGTCAATTCTTCCCGACCTCCAAATGACACAAGAAAAGGGATCTAGTTAAGCATCTGCCCTCTCCTCATCCTCAGGTCTATTGGCCATAAGTTTTTCTTAATAATTCTAAAATTCTTTTGATAACCATCAACTTCTGTGAAAACAGAGGGAATTCTGTGTTATGATGATGCTTTTTTTTTTTTTTTTGAGATAGAGTCTCGCTTTGTTGCCCAGGCAGGCTAGAGTGAGTGCCATGGCATCAGCCTAGCTAACAGCAACCTCAATCTCCTGGGCTCAAGCAATCCTGCTGCCTCAGCCTCCCGAGTAGCTGGGACTACAGGCATGCGCCACCATGCCCGACTAATTTTTTCTATATATATATTAGCTGGCCAATTAATTTCTTCCTATTTAGAGTAGAGACAGGGTCTCGCTCTTGCTCAGGCTGGTTTCGAACTCCTGACCTTGAGCAATCCACCCGCCTCGGCCTCCCAGAGTGCTGGGATTACAGGCGTGAGCCACCGCGCCTGGCCCATGATGATGCTTTTTGATCTCAAAGATTGTACCCCTACCCATGGTGGAATTCCTTCTATTTGAAAAAATTTTTCATCCGGCCACAGTTTTTCTTGAGTATTTGTCATCAGCACACCTTATCTTGCAAGGCAGAAATGCAACACACAAGTTAGATTGTTGGCAGATTTTTATTTTTATTTTTAAGCCTATTTTTTTTTTTTTTTTTTTTTTTTTTTTTTTTTTTTGT
>VSMD01083579.1:0-25871 GCA_008750895.1 Mirza zaza | reverse complement strand
TACCGTGCATTTTATAACTGGACGTTGAGAAAGAAGCTTTCTTTTCCTACGAGGGTCTTTACATGGAAGGATGGCAGTCTGGACCACAGTCCTCTCTTCCTCTACATTTTGAAGGAATTCTGCCTGTAATAGAAGAGAATGAGAAAAAGAAACTTCGAGAAGCAAAGTCAAGAGGTGGAGAAAATTAATATAGGTATTTTTTGAATGCTAGGCCCATTTCTAGAGTGACATATTAATAATAAATAATCCATTTTTGGTTACCTCTTTGAGTTAGAGTTTGTCATTTGCAACCAGGAGAGTTAATTCACTTTCTCACAATTATGTAATTAAGGAGACTGCAAAGTTGATTTTAAAGCTATGTCTATCTAGCTCCAAAGCTTGTGCTCTGTGCAGTATTCTAGCTTTCACAGCTGAGACAAATATTTTAAATTGGTCAAATATTAACAGAAAGAAACAGTATGAAATGCATGTGATCATAACTTACAGACTTAATATAAATAACCCCAAATACTAAAACTTATGTCTAAAGTGCGAAGAACAGGCTGGGTGAGGTGGTTCATGCCTGTAATCCTAGCACTCTGGGAGGCTGAGGTGGGAGGATCATTTGAGCTCAAGAGTTTGAGACCAGCCTGAGGAAGAGCGAAACCCTGTCTCTACTATTAATTAAAAAATGATGGCACACACCTGTAGTTCCAGCTACTTGAGTGGCTGAGGCAGGAGGATCACTTGAGCCCAGGATTTGAGGTTGCTGTGAGCTAGGCTGACACCACAGCACTCTAGCCCATGCAATAGAGCAAGACCCTATCAAAATAGAGCAAGACCCTATCAAGACCCTATCAAAAAAGACTGTGTCAAAAAAGTAAAAATAAAAATTAAGAAAAGTTAAAAAATAAAAAAACAAAGTGTGAAGAACAAAATGCATATCTTTTCCAAGAGGAAGAAAGAAAGCACTTAATTTTCCCTTATGATAAATCACTACAGATAATAATGTGAGTTCTTAGGAGAGTAACTATTTCCTATGACTTTGGGTGGAAGTATCACATCTCAATGATTTGAAATAGCACACTAAGCCAATGAATGCCAGTGAGTTTTAGGTATAATAACTAAAAGGTTCAAGATGAGTTATATTTAAGTGGAGGTAGTAAAATTTGATAGAATTAGCAGATAATTAGATAGAAGAATTTAAGCTGCACCTCTGGGTCCACGTGTTTTCCATAATATTGTGTGACTTGAGATCACAGCAGATTCAACATATAACAGTTCTATCCCTTACACATTTTCTGACCTATGTATGTATGACCACTTGAACGACTATCATTTACCATTATGTAAGATTCAACATAAGTTTTTACAAGACAGCATTTAAATAAATATAACAAAATAATTGTAAAAACAAGGAGAAAATTACAAAGACATCACACATACAGTTTTCTATATATCTACACAGACATCTATCACCCATTTTTTCAAGTTCTCAGGTATCACCTAAAATATTTGGCCTTAAAATTACAAAAGGCCCAGTGGCTAACTGTGATATGATAAGAATAGACATTAACAACTAAAGTATATGTAAGAAGGACATGCTAATTAAAGACCACTCTCCTAAACAGATCTTAGGTGAAATAAAAAGTATCAAAATAGCAGGTTCAGAATGGTTGAGAATAACAATAGTTAGAACATTATAAATCTAAACTCAGGATATGTGATTAAAGCTTTTCTTAGATGCAAATTCACGGACCTAAAATTCTCCATAATTAAATAAGAAATAAACTAAAGCAGCAAAACCTTTAACTCAAGAAATTAGACAAGGAACAGCAAAACAAACCTAAAGAAGTAACAAGAAAGTAATTGATAATAATCAATTTATTATTTAATAAACATAGTAGAATATACGTGTTTTTAGCTAGTCTAATAGGAAAATCATAGATAATTTCTTTGCTTTGAATCTAATAAGCAGGACTTAATGATTTTTGTCTAATTATAAAAGCAATATATGCTCAACATTAACAATAAAATAAAATATGTTGACCTTAGGTGCAATATATATAAGACTCTTTCATAATTTGATCCTCATGTTACTTCTAACATGCTTGTTTTAAATTAATTTATTTATGTTTCACCCATGGTATTACCACCCCTTACCCACTGCATTCCCAGCTCTCATCATCTAAGACTGTTCATCTTATTTTTTTATTTTTTATTTTTTATTTTTGAGACAGAGTCTCACTTTGTTGCCCAGGCTAGAGTGAGTGCCGTGGCATCAGCCTAGCTCACAGCAACCTCAAACTCCTGGGCTCAGGCAATACTTCTCTGCCTCAGCCTTCCTAGTAGCTGGGACTACAGGCATGAGCCACCATGCCCGGCTCATTTTTCTATATATATTAGTTGGCCAATTAATTTCTTTCTATTTATAGTAGAGACGGGGGTCTCGCTCTTGCTCAGGCTGGTTTCGAACTCCTGACCTCGAGCAATCTGCTCGCCCCGGCCTCCCAGAGTGCTAGGTGAGCCACCGTGCCCGGCCAAGACCGTTCATCTTAGAATATCATTGAAAAGTTATTTCTATTATTTCTGAGTACCGTCATGTGTTTTTTGACCTTGACACTTCAGAGCCACAAGTAAAACCTTCGTGCCTGGATAACTGCAGAAACTTCTGAGCTGTTGTAATTGCCTCTATAGTCTTCACAGTTTGTTCATTTGGCACACTGTCCAGCAGGAGCTGTGGCCCAGTGCAGCCACTCTTACAGACTTGGCCAGCCTTAGGCATGGGCCAGGGGAATCTTGGTTAAATATCCACAACTTTTTCTTCCCATACTCTAATTTCCTGCTGGTGTCTTCCATTGGCCACAGCCAACTGGAAGCCAAAGGGCCAGGCAACCTGGATGGTGTAGTCTTTTCATCTGTACAGGTCAAGTGCTGCACAGGCTGGAAGAGCCACTGGAAGGGCAGTGGAGAATATCCAGCATGAAGCAGCCCCCTTCCCTTCCTCTCTTCCTCCCAGAAGTAATATGGTCACATTGCATTTCTTACTTTCCTGAAAGTGAGACACACTCCCCCTGAATCCTTGCCTTTGCAAATAGAGTTTTCTCTGACTGGAGTTCCCTTATCCTGTTTCTTCGCTTGGCAAACTCCTACTTACTCTTCAAGATGCAACTCAAATATTATCACCCTTTTTTTCTTTTTCTTTTTTGAGACAGAGTCTCACTGTGTCTCCCTGGCTAGAGTGCCATGACATCAGCCTAGCTCACCACAACCTCAAACTCCTGGGCTCAAGTGATCCTCCTGCCCCAGCTCCCTAGCTACCTACTCTGGGACTACAGGGACACCAACACACCAGGCTTTTTCTTTCTTTCTTCTGTTTTTAGTAGAGAGGGGGTCTTGCTCTTGCTCAGGCTCAGCCTGGTCTCAAACTCCTAACCTCAAGCCATGCTCCCGCCTTGGCCTCCCACAGTGCTAGGATTATGGGTGGGAGCCACTCTGTCCAGCCACTGCTCTCTTTTTCATCTACACACATACAGACGCAGCAAATTCCTACACATGGGACAAAAAAACATATGGTCAGGTCTTCAGTCTGCCATTTACTAGGCAATGTCATCTTGGGTGGGGTACTTCTCTGATTTTAAGTTCCCTCTTTGGCAAAATAAAAATGGGAATACCATTGGCCTGCCCATCCACAAGTTCTGCAACAAAACATCAACTATGACACAAACAAATGGAAAAACATCCCATGATTATGGATTGGAAAAATCAATATTGTTAAAATGTCCATACTGTCCAAAGTGACTAACAGATTCAATGCAATCCCCATCAAAATACCAATGTTCTTTTTCACAAATGGAAACTATTTGGAAAAAAAAAAAACAACAAATAAAAACACAGTTAACAACTCTTTACATAGCATTTACATTATATTAGGTATCATAAGTAATCTAGAGGGGATGAAGTATATAAGAGGATGTGCCTGGGTTATATGCAAATACTACCCTAGTTTATATTATATTAGCAACCTGATTTTGCTAATGGATTTTGATAACCGGAACCAATCCCCCAGGGATACTAAGGGGCGACTTTACCTGCTTTGACATTTCTTTCCCAGGGAAATTGAAAAGATCAGTGAGTTAAAATGCTCTCTACAATGCAAATCCTTCTTACAAATTTAATTGTTGTAGCTCTTACAATCGCTTAGAATTTTAAAAATCGATTTGTTTAGATCCATCACAATGCAAAAAATCCATTTTGGTGGCATTCGACCACTAATTCGTACCCACTCCCGTCCTGTTTTTCTCACCATCCCCACCTTCTTTTGTATTAAATAGTTTACTGGTTTATATCTGAACTTAGGTGTCCAAAAACACTGCCTGACTTTGCAGGTACATTTCGCAGTTAAAGAAGGTGAGTCATTTAGTAGTCAGAGAGGGAGGCGGGACGCAGGGGGTAATCCTCGTATAACAAAACAGAAGTCTCCATTCTAAACTGCAAAGTTCTGGGAGCTGAGAATTCAGGTTGGTAGGGGCGTAATCGAATCCCTCGCGGGCGAGGAAGAAGGGCGGGGCGGGTTGGGCTTCTGCCCGGGCCTCCAGCAGCCCGCGCGCAGCAGTGCAAATTCCCGCGCTTAGAAGCCGGAACCCCAGACAGGAGGGCGCGGTGGCGGGTCCGGAGCTCTGTGTCGGGAGCACGACTGAGCGAGTACTACAACTACCGGCGTGCACGGCGGCCATAGCGGGTTCTCCACCCCCCCCCCCGCTGCCTCTCCCTTCTTTCCGCTTCTTCTTAAAACAGAGACTGCTGTTTAGAAAGAGAACAGGAGTAAATATAAAGAGACTACAAGCTCTTCTGCCGACGCGGGGGCCGAGAACAGCTTACGAAATGCCTCTTAGTCCTCTGGTGTGGTAGTTACCTCAGGCGTTGGGGAACCCACGTCCCACCCCTCGAGTTTCCGGGGAACATTGATTGTGGACGGACGCCGTGGCGCGGCAGTTTAATTCTCCGGCGGCGGCAGATTGAGGGGACGAGATGGTTCTGGCCGGTCTCATCAAGAAGCTAGGTAATAGTCTGAGTTGCCTGTTGCCCGAGGCGCGGTACTGTGCTAGTCACTTGCTGCGAAAGGTCTCGTTACATTTTCGCGGCCGGGACATCCCCGCGACTGCCCCCTCTTTTGTCCCGGCGTTGCCAGGGTAGCCACGGAGTAGACCCATCTTGGACTTTGTAAACTCCACAGTCCCGAATGCACCAGGGGCCTGCCTCTGAAAAAATTGGTTTACTTCCTTCTTTACCCCGTCCCTAGCATAAATAACAAAGTTTTGGAATAATTTCTGGGTGGACGTCTTCTTGCAGTCGGGAAATAGAATAGCTTTGTACTTGTTTGACAGGTCATCAGCTGGCTGAGATCAGGGAACGCGCTCTCAAGAGTATTCTCAGCAAGGTTGAGCACAACTTAATCTGCTACGCTGATCTCATTCAGGAGAGGCTACTTTTTCTCCATTTGCTAGAATGGTTCAATTTCCCATCTGTTCCAATGAAAGAAGAGGTTCTGAACCTGTTAAACAGATTGGTTAAGGTAGGATCATTTTGAAATAAAATAATCAGACAAATGGATGTTTCTTAGTCATTTATTTGTAGCATTTATTGAAAGTTAAATACTTGGGATTTTAAACAATTTTAAAACAACCAGAAATGTTGATTTTTTTAATTCATCTGGGTTTTTATTGTTTATCTTCCTTTTCTCTTATTTGTAATGTTGAATCTCATATTGTCTTTGCTGTGCTTTGAAGTAGCACAGCACTACTTCTGCGTTCTGTTATGTTCTGAATTTTGGAATCATCTTTGGAGATTAACATTTGTCATTATGTTTTTCCTTATTTTCTGATATTTACATCTTAAAAATTAGATGTGTCTGTATGAAAGAGAACACATTTAAAAATAATGTTACAGATCACGATTAATCAGTAGCACATGCATGTTAAATTGCTTTCCCAGCTCTTTTTTTGATACATGTTCCTATGCCTATCTCAAGAGTAGCTAGTTGTCAGGGTCAGATGTCAAAGTGTAAGTTTAAGCTTTCAAAACTGTACATCATTATGCAGTCATTCAAGAACATTATTATTCTGGGATCCTGTTGACTGGATGGGGGTAGGAGAGGATAAAGTGAGTGTCAGAGGAGAAAAAGTAACCCATTTAAAAAATAAAAGTGTAGGAATAGATAGTGTGCTTTTCTAGTATTCCATATGTTGGCCCGTCTCAGGTGTTAATCAAGTGTTTAAGTATCTCTCTCTACATTTATTATGCCCTATTCATGGACATTCATCAGGGCATAGCCATGAAGGATTTGCTTTTCAAAAAAGGAACATCTGCTATGCCAAAAATAATTTCATGTTTCGATTGATATAAAATAAAGTTTAGAGATTTTGATCTTTATAGTTATTCTTAAGACTACCCTCTTCTTATTGTAGTATCCCCCAGCAGTCCAGCATTTGGTTGACCTTGGTGCAGTAGAGTTCTTATCTAATCTTCGTTCTAATGTGGAGCCACATCTACAGGCTGAAATTGATGGCATTCTGGATGGACTTTTTATTCTTCCTTCAGAAGTTCCTGCACTATGTTCTGCCTCTTACCAAACCAATCAAACTGGTAACTCTTTAGAATCAATTTGATGTAGTCTGTTAAAATATAAATATATTTGTTATAATGGTAAATTTTAAGGAAAGGGACATTAGATTAAGAGAAAAAAAAGGTTCTTTTCACCCTCCCCAAACTTATTTTTCTTGTGTTAACTTATATGACTTTGACCTTTCTTTCCCCTCCTCTGCTGTTATTCAAAGGGGGATATGCCTGCTATTGCTTTTAAAGTGACTAGGCCTAAAAGATGCCAGTGACTTTGTAAGACCAGCTTGACAGATTATTTCTTTAACAATAACAATTAATTTTCATTGAGGACTTATATGTCATACATTAAGTGCTTTACGTTAGCATTTTTGGACCTTGTTCTTCATGTTGGGGGATGATATCTGCCCTACGTCATGATTTTGTTATGGGGACCAATCAAAATGACATAAGGCAAATATTTTATATGCTGAAATACATAATGGCATACTGGTTAAGGTCAGAGTTAAAGAGACATGGATTGAGGTACCAGTTTAGCTGCTGGTTGTATGATCTTGACTAAACTTAACCCCTCCAGGCTTCAGTTTTTTCATCCAAACATGGGGATAATAAGAAAGAACATCTTTCTCACAGAATCATGAGGATTAAATGAGACAATGCCTGTAAAGTGCTTAGCATAGGGCCCACCCTATATGGCCCACCATATATTAAGTATAGCAATGTTAGCTGTTACCGTTGTGTTCTTGTTGTCAATGCCTAGTATAGTGCCTTGTACATGGAAGGCATTTGAATTGATTTGAAGAAAAAAATGCTCATGCAATATATTGTGATTGAAAAAAAAAGTTTTTGATTGCTTAATCTGTTAGAGTTAGACCATAGTTTTCTCTATACCATTGCTAGTACTGCTTGCTGCTTAAGCTATTGGTACACCAATACAAAACACCACTAACTACAAAAGCGGTTGCCATTTATTGAGTTTTCCTGTGGAGTACTAAATGACTTGATTTAAACACATAATCTCATTAAATCTTAAAGCAGCTCTTTGAGATGTTAGTAGTCTTACTTTATGGATGAGAATAGAATTGTAAAGTAACTTGCCTCAAATTACCCAGTTTTCTAATCTGTGGCAGAACCAGGAGTCTACAACTTTGCTTTATCTGGCTCTAAAACCTGGCATTACAAATAAATTAGAATCTTAAATTCTGAATTTTCAATCTAAATCCTTGTAGGTGAGATTAGAAGAATGGTCTAGGGCTAATTTTTAGTTATCTGTATTAATATTAGGAACTATTGGCATGAAAACATCAAACACAAAATGAAAAGATTTAGTTTCAGCCTTTCCTCATTCTCATTGCAGCTGAACTGCTGAATATGTAATTGCATGTGACAGGGAATTGCAAAAGTATTGAAAGATAAGATTTGACTTCTTTGCTTTTGACAACTTTTTTTTTAAGCTATTAGTGAAAATTGAAGTGATCAGGAACTAAATAATTGGAGTAAAAGAAAAGAGGAAGATGGACTAAGAAGCATAGGGGAACAGTCCTCAAATACTTTGTAGCAGATTCTTCATGTGCATTGTGGATGTTTTCATTCTTAAAAAAATTGTATTTTGCTAACTGTACAAGAGAGAGGGGACCCCACCCCCATTGGAAATTGGCTCAACATTCACTTTTTTTCCTCTTTAGGGAGATAGAGTATTCAGAGAAAAAAAGCTGGACTAGTTTTTTAGTTTGAAAAATGATTCCAAAACTTAAGAGAAAACATTACTATTAAAAGAAAGTTTCACTTTTAGCAAATAATGAATCAACAATACAGTAATATATATTTTCTTTTCAGAATTGTTAAAACATCCTGAAATCTTAACAGGATATTTTCCCCAAGACAAAAGTAATTTTCAACAGATGGAAGTGCCTCCACGACCAGTGGGTGTGTATGTTTAGGGAAGTAAATCCTATTGACTTGGTAAATCAAAAATTAATGTATTATTAGTTTTTATTGCTATGAAAGACATATTGTGGTCAAACTTGAATGTTTCATCACCAAGCTACTGTTAAATGTTTCATTTACCTCGAAGTAGTTTAAGATATCAAGTCTGAATGATAAAATTTGATGTTACTCTACCTGTATTTGAGCAACTTTGTAGATCATTGGCAGTAATGCTGGTAGTACTTAATGCTTATTGACAAATTTTTGTCTGGAATTGTGCCATGCATGCATACACATGTGTCATCTATTTTGTTCTCCAGCTCACTGAATGGTACTGCCCATCCTGTTACTCCAGCCAGAGGCCCAGGGTCATCTTAGTTTCTTCTTCTGCTATTTCTCCAACATCTAGTTGATTAAAAATATTGGTTTAGAACCCTCTCTCTGGAATCTCATTTCTAGGTCTTTGCATGTCTGACTGTGTTCAGCCTCTGTCATATGCCACTTGCTCAAAGAGGTCTTCCTAATGATTCTAGCCAGCAGCGATCACTATGTTGAGTTTTCTTCCTAACACATTTCATGCTCTGGAATTATATATTTATTTACTTGTTTGTCTCCCTCATTTATAAGCTTAACGATAGCTGTGAACACTGTCTGATCCCCAGTGTCTGGAACAATGCCAAAAATGTATTAGGTACTTAGTATGTCTTTGAGGGAATGAATTGAATGAATGAGATTGCCATTATTAGCATCCCTATTTTACCGATGAGGACAAAGAGAGAAACGTTAAAAACTTTTTCCTAGATGACATAGTTAAGAAATGGTTAAACATGTACTTAGCATTTTATTACCTGCATAGTTGAGATAAAAAGGATGTATCCAAGAGTATATCTGCTAATGTCACATATTCAAATAAACTCAACTTAGAAGTTCCCTATTATTAAAAAGCTTTCATGGAGGCTCACAAAAAGCTTTCATGGAGGCTTACTTGATTAACAGAGTAAGAAAGAAGAGAAACTTGATAAGCTGTTAAAATACTTTAGCTTTCCATTCTGGAAAAGTTTTGTTAGGCTTGTAGGGAGCTTTGTCTTTGAGGCAAGATGGCTGAGAGGCTTAACTGACGATGACAGACATCTGAAGGGGGTGGGAATCTCTAGGGCGGGAGTCCCCAACCTATGGTGAGTTGTATAATTATTTCATTGTATATTATAATGTACTAATAATAGAAATAAAGCGCATAATAAATGTAATCTGCTTGAATCATCCTGAAACCATCCCAACCCCCTTCAATCTGTGGAAAAATTGTCTTCCATGAAACAGTCCTTGGTGCCAAAAAGGTTGGGGACCACTGCTCCTAGGGCTGGTAACAGTGGGTATTTAGGTGAAGCCTATGAAAACATTAAGGCCAATTGAGATTGTAACATAGTTTTACATAAGTTGCAGTTTGTCCTGATTGATGATATGGCTTATTTTGGACACGTTTTGTGCAATGTAAGCCTATACTTCCTTCCACCCACCTCTCACTGTTTGCTTAAAAGTAAACTGTGCTTTTAGGTTAGCACTTTTGAAAGAAGCAACTGTGCTGTGTTTGGGAATTTAATAATACTGTTGCTTGCATTTAACAATTCCATATTCTTTTCAAAGTATTTGGCAGAAAGACTACTTGCTATTTGCAAAGTCTTAGTAGTTGCTATTTCTCAGTGTTGCCACCTTAACTTGTACAATATAAGATCTGTTAAAGAATAATTTGAATGGGGATAGTTTAAAACTGTTGGTTTCTCACATTTCTTTTCATCTTGTTTGAGCACTTCAACTTTATGTTCTTCAAGTCATCTTCATAGATGTTTAAACCATATAGGATATTTGAATATGACTAGGTATAGTATATCATTGTATTTATGTCATTTTTAATTTCTACAAGTAAAGGTTTTCTCCAGATGCTGGTTCCTTTTATGTGAAATTTAAGCTTGATATTCTGGTCAGCCACAGGGTAAAATAGAAAATTTAATTGAAACTTTAGATGTCATTTCAGTGTTGGCTTGTGTTTAATGCTCTTCTTCTAATACTTATTTTAATATTAGATGGGTTCTGTTTGGATTATGAAAATAGAACTCTGTTATTTATCCTGTGAAAGAACAAATTTGCAGCTGTTTATTATGTTTTAGGTTACTGTAAAATGTCACCTTTATTTTGGGACTTGTTTTAAAGGTGAAGCCTTACTCTTAACATTTTGAATCTGTCATCTCTTTATTCTTTGTTATCTTAAGTTTTTCTGTTCCATTAACAGTAAATCAGATTGTGAAGTGTTTGAAGTTTTCTACATTTCCTTGGCTACCCTTGACTACAACAGATAGACATGTTCTCTCCTCTAATGAAAGGTACAGTGCCTGACCTATTTCAGGTATTTTTGTTCATTTAAAGCCATTAAATGTGGAAATTATTACTATACATTTTCACCAGGAAAAGATATTCAGTGGCTGTGAAAGGTAGTAATGGACATATATTAATATAAATGATTTTTAGTATTTTAAAAAGCCAGAAAAATTCCTATTTGCCTTCAGTGAATCTACACATCAAGTTTCTTTTTTGTAATTGGAATCTTATATAGTCCTTGGTGACATGACTTACCTGTTATAGACCAGATTGTCTTATTGGCCATTGCTTATGCCCTTTATTAATAAAAATGGAAAACTTCAACAGAAGTGCAGGCTTTTGGTAGACTATATTTCAAAACTTGTGCTCCATTAGGAGAAAAATTATATTATACCATGTTGTGAAGATTGGGTACCACTGATCTAATCTAATGTAATGGTTATTAATTGATTGCTACCCTCAAAAGTAAATAGCTGACATATAGAAATTTGGAGAGTGTTTTAATGTCCAGATTCACTTTGTGCAATTTCAGTGAATGCCACAATAAATGAGTTATCTGCCTTTTTGTGTGTGTGAATCTGGAAATAAAGATCAACTTGTTAGAGGCAGGACCAGATACAGGTGGATGCTATTCAATGATTTTTAATGATGGCACTTCTAAGGCATCAGTAAATTCTCTTGGAACAAAATATTTAAGAGGTAGAGTGCATATGGGAAAGGGGTAGCGGGCTGTATCATTTGTCAGTTCTGAGTCAGTCCCTAAGGCAGAGACAGTAATAGTTTCTAATGCACACCTCTGGATGGTGGATGGGGGACTGGAGTGGGGGGTGGGGGAATGGAGGGCAGGGGGTGATGAACAACTGCCACATTTCTAGGCAGGCAGAAATTGAGAAGTATGCTCTATATGGGATGAGTGGAGTCCTAACCTGATTCACCTACAGTAGGGAATATCAGTAAAGAATCAAATTCCTAGGATTTACCTTTATAATAATAATTATTTTTTCTGTCTTATTTCTTAATTTATTTAGCAGATTTCATTGAATTCTGTGCCCTTTGACCTCACTGACTTCATTTTGTAGCATTATCATAGTCTCTGGGGATACAATGGTTAGTTAATATGTAGTTCCTGCCCTTGAGGGAGTCTGGGAGGGGTTACAGAGTCAACAAGCAATTGTAATGTCACAAAATATAGACAAATGGAAGAAGCACCTTCCTAGAGTTATTTATTAATTGGGAAAAGATCTAGGAAGGCTTTTCAGGGGAAGTGATGTCTCAGCTGAGACCTAAAGGATTGTTAATAGAGTCATTATGCCACTAGGCTACTTAGAATCTGCTATAGATGCACTCTTTTTAAAAATGAATAACACTATATTTTGTAGCTCTTTAAGAAGTAGTAACCACACTTTAATCTGGAATACCTGCGAACTACTGAAGGACGTTATCATGCAAGATTTTCCTGCTGAGATTTTCCTTCAAAGGCCCAAAATCGTTAAAGTGAGTACTCTCTAAAATTGTTTTAGATTTTGAAATAGAGACCTTTTTTCAATAAAACAAAATTTTCAGAGTAGGAGTTCTTTTTTTTTTTTTTTATCTTTTTTTTTTTAATTCGGCATATG
Source organism: Mirza zaza (assembly GCA_008750895.1). Classification (NCBI taxonomy): domain Eukaryota; kingdom Metazoa; phylum Chordata; class Mammalia; order Primates; family Cheirogaleidae; genus Mirza; species Mirza zaza. The sequence continues at coordinate 13,362 of VSMD01083579.1, read as the reverse complement.
ATGGGGGTACAGATTTTAAGGTTTCAATAAATGCCCTTTCCCCCCTCCCCCCACAAGTCTGAGTCTCCAGCATGACCATCCCCCAGACGGTACACTTCTCATTCATTATGTATGTTTATTCCCCCCTCCCAGCCCCCCTGCCCAATACCCTATTACTGTAGTACCTATGTGTCCACTGGAGTTCTTAAGAAGGAAATTTGTCTAATGTATTTACAAATGAAGTATTTGGCTATTTAAACTCCTTATTCACTAACATATTTAAATAGTTCTTCTAGTAATAGTAGTTTCATCTGACACCTGTAGTCCAGTTTGGCTACCTTGAATTGCCATTTATAGATTAACTGAAGGGGAGAATAGACTTAGAAAATTGAGGTTGGGCAGCAGTAACCCTCATTAACAGTAAGAATAGCATGGCTTTTTGAGTAGGCACAGTGCTACATGCTGGGAAAACAGTAGCAGTGAGCAAAATAGATGGTTTCTTTTCTTTCATCTAGTCTATTGCTTATATAGTAGAGAGAGAAGGATCCAGGGTAGGGGATTGTGGCACGTCCAAAGCATCTAGTAATGCCTTAGCATTGTCACTCCACACAGGGCTGAAGTGGACTCCAGTGAATGGCAACTCTTAATACATACTGTTGCAGCTGGCAAATGATAGCAGAGGAAAAGATGTAAATTACCAAAATGTGGTAAAATGATTTAGATATGTGAGATGAAAATGGCTTGCTGTGATTTTTAAAAGATCTGTGTAATGTAATGTCCTGAACGAGGAATAATTCCTGTCTTCTCTCAGAATGGACACCCAACAGATTTTAGAAATAAGGGCTGGGTTTGGTTGCTCACACGTGTAATCCTGGCACTCTGGGAGGCCTAGGTGGGAGAATGGTTTGAGGTAAGAAGTTAAAGACCAGCCTGAGTAAAAGCAAGACCCTGTCTCTACTAAAAATAGAAAAAATTTGCCAGGCATGATGGTGCATGTCTATAGGTCCAGCTACTCGGGGAGGCTGAGGCAGGAGGATCGCTTCAGCCCAGGAGTTTGAGTTTGCTATGAGCTAGGCCAATGCCACGGCATTCTAGCCTGGGCAATAGAGAGAGACTCTGTCTCAAAAAAAAAAAAAAAAAAAGGAACACTATTTTATTTAAATTTTATCTTATTCTGACCCATTTTCTTACATTATGCTAAGTCATTTTTGCCCATTTCTGTTTATGTTTTATAAATATTTGACAACTTAATTTTTTTTTGATTATGCACTTACTGAGGCTCCACATTTTCCTGTGAAGTTGAGCACTTTGTTCCCTTAATCATTTTCACTGCTCTTCTTTATTTCAGAGCCTTTTATCTCTGTTGAAACTGGCTTTTGGAGGAGACGGAACACATCGTCTGGCATTACAGTCAGTGTCCTGCTTGCAGCAGCTGTGCACATATTTAAGGAACAGACTTAACTTTCACCGAGATCCAGGTTTTTTCTCTAATAAGCAGGGTATTTATTTTTATTTATTCATTAGCCACTGACATTATTTGCAGATTCTTCTAAGAACTCCCCATTATACTTACTGTATATACGTTTTCACAACATAAACTCCCCATTCCTAAATGTAATCATTGTCATCATTGTCATCATTGAATACAAACTGTGTGAGTGATAGAATCACCATACGCCTTAATCTCGTGCTGGTTTTTTTTTTTTTTAATAAGAGACAGTTACAAAGTGTTTTCGTTTTGTCTTCTAGATGTATAGAGATTCTGTATAAACACAGCATTGTCGGAACTTAGGGACTAGGATTCTGCCTATGGCTATTCATGTGGGTCTTTGTGTATTTTAGAAGGTTTTATATTGTGTTAATAAATTGGTTTGAAAAATACTGAATTTTGCTATTTTTATGCAACTTGTGATGTAGTCAGGTATTATAGCAATGCCAGACTTTTCAGAGAAAAAGCACCACCTAATGGCCAAATAGAATACCAGACTGGCCTTGACAAAACAATATTTACAGTTTAGGATTTCTGTGTGCTTATACAAAGAGTATTGAAATTCAAATATAAAATTACAATCATTTGTCATCATGCTTCACAGTTAATCCCTATTTGGTTGGGAGCTTCACTAATGCTATGCTACTGGAATATTTATGCTATATGTTGGCTCTTAGAGGGTATGGGGTTTCCTCATTAATATTCTTGAGGAGGTGTGGCATTCTGCAAATGACTGATAATAGAGAGCTTCTGGGTACCTCATACTTCAACAGAGAAAGAGTTCTAATGTTGATAAAAATAGTTGATCTCTGAAGATTTATTCATGTATTAAATATTTACCACTTACTATATGCCAGCTGATATTCTAGCCTTTGGTGGGAGGGAGTATATCACTGAACAAACAGATAAGATCCCAGCCCTTATATTTTAGAAGGCTGGGTACAGGTAATAAATAATCAAATTTGTTTGAGATAAGGAAAAGTACTCAAAGGAACTAAAAAGGGTGACATGATGACAGAACATGATCAAGGAAACACAGCTTACTTTAAGTAGGATGATCAGGGAAAGGCTCTCAGAGGAGGTGACCTCAAGGGTGACAAGGAACCATCCACTTGAAGGGCTGTATGAAGAGTGTTCCAGGGAAGGTCAGAGGCCTTAGGGCAGCAATGAGAGTGATGTGTTTGAGTAGTAAAGCCTGTGAGCGTGGAGTGCAGTAAGCTGGTGAGGGGAGGGCAATGCGGTGAGATCGGAGAGGGAGGGAGGAGCCAGAGTATATTGAGGCTTATAGATCTTTGTAAGGATTTTATATTTTTTTGAAGTGCAGTGAGAAGTTCTTATAGAGTTCTTTCTCTATAAATGCCTTTATTACCTAATTCTTCTTTATTGTGGTTTTATATATATATATGTAAATCATAAAATATATCATTATAACCATTTTTAAGTCTACAGTACAGTGGCATTAATTACATGTACAATGTTGTGCAATCATCACCACTCTCTGTTTCCAAACATTTTTCATTACCCTAGACAGAAACTCTGTAATCATTAAGCAGTGACTCTCCATTTCCCCTGGTAACCTCTAGTCTATTATTTGTCTCTGAATTTGTCTATTCTAGGTATCTCATATAAGTAGAATCATAAAATATTTGTCCTTTTATTTCTGGTTTATTTTATTTATAATGTTTTCAGACTTTATCCACATTGTAGCATGTGTCAGAACTTCAGTCCTTTTTATGGCTGAGTCATATTCCATTGTATGTATATCCTCCATTTTGTTTATTCATTCATTTGTTGATGGACATGTGGGTTGTATCTACCTTTTGGCTATTGTGAAAAATAATGCTTCAGTGAACATTGGCATATAAGTATCTGTTTGAGTTTCTGTTTTCAATTCTCTTGGGTATATACCTAGGAGTGGAGTGTTGTGTAATATGGCAATTTTATGTTTAGCTTTTTGAGGAACCACCAAGTTATTTTCCACAGCACCTCCACCATTTTATAATACATTCCCACCAGCAGTATATAAGGCTTCCAGTTTTTCCACATCCTCATTAATACTCATTCATTTCTTTCTTTCTTTTCTTTTTTTTTTTGTCATAGCATTCTATTAGTTGTGAAATGGTATGTCATTGTGGTTTTGATTTGCATTTCCCTGAAGACAAATGATTAATGACTAAGGATTCCCTAATAACTTTTTGTGTGCTTATTCATTCATAGGTCTTTTTGCAGAAAGGTCTATTAAAGTCCTTTGCCCCTTGGGGGGTTTGTCTCTTTATTGTTGAGTTTTAGAAGTTATTCGTATATTCTGAATATTAAAAACTTATTAGATATATCATTTGCAAATATTTTCTTCCATTCAGTAAGTTGTCTTTATACTTTCTGGATAATGTTCTTCAATGCACCAAAGTTTTAAATTTTGATGAAGTCCAATTTATCTGTGTTTTCTTTGGTTTGTGCTTTTGATGTCATATTTAAGAATCATTGCCAAATCCAAGGTCATGAAGATTTACACCTATATTTCTTGCTAAGAGCTTTATGGTTTTAGCTTTTATGTTTAGGTTGTTGATCCATTTTCAGTTAAGTTTTTGCATATGGTTTGAGGTAGGGATTCTCAGCTGTAGGCTGAGGAGTATATGGTCTACTGTTGTTCTGGTTTGGCAATCTTTAGTGTTGGCAAGTAGATTCCATATAATCAGGTCAGTTAGATATAAACCTAAATGCGCTAAGTGAATACTTGCAGAAAAAGTTTATCTTTACTTTTATTTTTACCCCTGTAGAAGCATTTCTGTTATCTTAATTTTGTTAATTTCTTGGAAGAATGACACATAATTACTACATAATCAGTAGTCTGTTTCTACTAAGGGATAATTTTATTCTTTTTTTTTTTTTTTCCCCCAGACACAGTTTCCCAAAATTCTTCTTTGTCTTATTGTCATGAAGCAAGAGGTACTCATCATTCCCAGAATCCTTCTCCAGGAAGCAGTAGCCCTCGGCCTTCTGTGGTTGGGCGCACGGGCCAGCGACTCAGAGGAGATGGGCAGGATTGGGATGCAGTATCCTCTAGGTTAGCAGTCCCCAGCCTTTTTGGCACCAGGGAACAGTTTCATGGAAGACAATTTTTCCATGGGACCAGGGTGGGGGGCGGGGGCTGTGTTGTGGGGAGGGGGAAGGTGGAGCTCAGGCAGTGATGTGTGGCCCTGTTCCTAACAGGCCGTGGACCAGGCCACGGCCTGGGGGCTGGGGACCGCAGCTCTAGGTGACTGTTGGTGATGTCTCTGGGAAATTAGAAAAGCCCCAGTTAACTTGTGTGCGTGTTAATTTCAGAGGGAGATCATTATTTTTCTCTGTCTTTATAAAAATATTACCACAGATACAGGCATTATGTTAAAAAACCACTGGCTCTCATACTTTCTTTGCCATGGTCCATAAGGATAAATAAATATTACATTGCAACTTAGTATACAAACATATGTTCTTTATGTGTATATGTGTTTTGTCCACCAAAACAAAATATTCACAAAATAGTACTCTGATTTCATGTTCTATCTGCACACTGAATTATACTTTCTGTTCCTTTCTACTTCATTTAAAAAGGAATGATGATTCTGACCCACTGAAGTTGTTTTTACCAGCCATGAATGGAATATGATGTAGTCTAAGAGCATAACTTGAAATGATAGATACATTTTTGATGTATTTTAACATTTTTTGTAAGTCTAATCATAATTTAAATGCATAAATGTTTACTATTAAAAGGAATTATTAGAGAATATTTTTAGAAAACAAGGACTCCTTTAAGGCATATGATTTATGGTATCTTATTTATTTGTGTAAACACAGATTTTCATTTACCAACTTTGCTTAAAGGAATTGGCATGGTATTTGTATGTTACCTTATCGTTAGGCTATAAACATCTTAAAAACATATTAGTCTCTTCTTTAGTGTCATTTTAAAAAATACTTAGTAAGATGAACATTGTTGGCTTGGTTATTTTCTTGTGATACCACTTCTACTGCTACAAGCTAACACCGATTCATGCTTGCTGAGTCCATGATGTTATGCCATGTGCTTTGCGTATTTTTGTCTCCTTTGGTCATCCTTGTAACAGCCCTATAATAAGATTGGTATTATTATCATTTTACAGAAAAACCTAAGGCATAGAGAGGTTAAGAGCATTACAGTTAGTAAAGAGCAGAGCTGGTGTTGAATAATATGATAGCAGAGCCTGTGCTCTTAGTCCATATATTATAGTTGGTTCATCAATCATGATTTTTCTCTTTACCCTTCTAAAGCCTTTCTGCCTCATTCTCTAGTATGCTACATGTTTGTAGGTTTCACTCTTGAGTGTGAACAACTTCCTTATGGGGCCTTTCAAGAGTTTGAGAGAAGCCAGGTCATTTCCATATTTTGGGATGCTTGGTGTCTTGAAATTGAAGAAATGACAAAATGGGTATAAAATTTGGGGAGTTTTAAGTGTTCAGTAGCATTAACATATTTCTGTGATTCAGCTTCAATTGTAGATAACATCAAAAGTCAAAATTTTGAGATTCTTTGTAAATGTGAGGTTTAAGCCTCTTTTTTAGCCTACATCTTTTTTTTTATCCTCACCTCACCACCTTACACCCAACATAAGAATTTTTTAATGAAAAAAACCAAGGAAGGTGGGATGTTCAATTTTGGGGGTGCATTTTTAAAATTATATGATGCTGAATATACATTTCTCATGATGTTTCTCTGGGACTACCCTTCAATTACTAATGTTGTCTTACTTAGAACATTTGGTGAAAATCACAGAAAATCTAGGAAACTATATGAACTGTTTAGTTTTGCTTTTACCAGTTGATTATAGGAAAGCTTTGCTATAAATCTGCTTGTTTTCTTTTATAAATGAATGGGTTATCAGTATTAATGTTGATATGTTTTGAGATCATCAATTTGAAAAGCAAAATATAGGTATATTTTTGGCTTCATTTATAATTTTGAGTCATTTTTATAGAGTTTAAATTCATAAATTTGTCAGGGTTTCTATAGATCTGACCAGAATTATTACATGAAGCAATAGAGTCGTGACTAGTGTGAGGCTTCTAATACGTCAGGCAGCAGATATGCTGTAAATATGTTGAGGGTTGTTTCCATATTCAAGGTTTATCATCTGTTTATTTTACAGTGGAAGTAGTAGCCATGCTCACATAAACTCTAGAATATCTGTCCATTCACCTTTGGATATGGGACACATAGATCTGCCAGAGCTGGAAACTGAAGACATATTGGAACTCCAGTTCCAGCAACTCAGTCTTCCCCAGTTCTGTGTCTCCATTCTGGAATCAGCAGTTCCTCTCTTAAGAACAGGTTAGTTTTTGAAATCATGGTTCTTCTTATACAATTCCTGTGGGTTTTGTATTTTTTCCTGGGACCTTTATTTTTCTTTTATTCCCTTCTGTGTTAGGGCCTTTGGAATCTATATTTACTTATTAATTTCTAAGAACATAATAAGGTCTTTATTATTTCTTAATTAAATGAGGATTCTTGGAAGGCTATTCAGATAGAGCATCCTCTTATATTGTATGGGTTTTTATTGGTACAGTCTTCTGCTTTTTGTATTGGTATTTTAAATGTGAGCACTGATAATATTTGCAGCTGGAATAAATTAGAGAAGGTAGACTGGCATGAATAGACCAGAATAAAAAAAATCTTTGGCTTTTGACCTTAAGAAACTTTTTGACTTGCTCTCAGTTGTTCACTCTTCCTGTTCATTTTTTACTTAAGCCATGACACATGTTAAAAACAAAACCCTAAAAGTGGATTCTTACCTTTGTAGTAATTTGTTTTTATTTAAAAAAACCCACAAATATTTTGGGGTTACATTTTTACTTAGATGTACAAGGTATATATTAAGAGATGTACTGAAATATATACTGATATGTAGCTATAATTTTACTAAGGTGTGGTAGCAATAATATTATGGCTGATGTCTACCAGAGTCTAGTAATAAAACAACAGTTACTATGTATTGAGTTCCTACTGTGTTCAGCTATTGTACTTGGTTTTGTGTGCATTATTTCATATATTCTCACACCAGTCCATTTTAGTCTTCCAACAGTGGAAGAATTTTGTCCCCACTTTTACATATGAGGAAACTGAGGTATAGAGTAGTTTAAAAACTTACCTAAAGTCAAACAGCTTAGAGCAGGGACTTGAACCAACATTTTTCTGAATCCAAAGTGCATGCTCTTAAATACTGCAGCATTTTGCAAGGTAAAGAAAGTTCTGGAAGCAGTAATGACTTTTATTTTCAAAATTATACATTTTTAGCAGTTGATAAACTTGTCAAGATATAAATACAAAACAAACAAGTTTTTCCCTTTTTAGTTTATACTGGCAAAGTGAAAAATGTATCCCGTGTTAATGGTTAAGTCCTATAGCTATTTTTTGCCTGCTTGAGGTGATAGGGAGGGAAGGAAGATGAAGGTATGTATTTGGGAAGTGTTTAAAATGTTTTTATCCCAAGGAAAACTGTGTACCCACTTCTCACTGAGTGAATAACTGCTTCCATGAGTTAGGACTGTATATTAATTGATATACTAATAACGTGAAATGAAAGAAGATCTGAACTTTGGCATCATAAAGTATATATGTTTATCTGTTTTGTATACTGAGAAGAACAGTTTTAGACTTAATGATCTTGCATTTAACCTTTTCTTAATTTGCTGTAAAAAGTCAGATTGATAATTATAAAGCTATGTCTTGGTACATAAAAATTTCTAAATGTTCTCTTGCCCTTTAGTGATAAATTATTGTATAATTTATAATTGTTCAGTATCATTAGAGATTTCTAAGGGAACTTGCTCCAGCTGTTTTAATGCAAAAATAAATCTAGATCCTTATGATCTAGCAGTTTGCTTTACTTTCATTCATTAGAAATTAACTTTTGGGATATGAGACAGGAAAGTCTCGTTTGAATGTTCAGTTTACATAGAATTAGGGAGAGTGGAATTCTTTTGTTTTTCTGTCTCTATGGGGAAAGGAGAGACATCTGGTGGGTGTAACTCTGACAACACAGTTTCTTTTGGAATTTTTTTGGAGTGAAGTACAGACAGAATTTATTTATTTATTTATTTTGAGACAGTTTCGCTTTGTTCCCTGGCTGGAGTACAGTGGCCTCATCATACTTCACTGCATCCTCAAACTCCTGGGCTCAAGCCATCCTCCTGCCTCAGCCTCTGGAGTAGCTGGGACTACAGGTGTGCTATCATGCCTGGCTAATTTTTTTTGTTTTTAGTAGAGGCAGGGTCTTGCTCTTGTGTAGGTTGATCTTGAACTCCTGAGCTCAAGTGATCCTCCTTGGCCTCCCAGAATGCTAGGATTACAGGCATGAACCACTGCGCCCGGCCCACATGGGATTTTTTAAAGTTTCTTTAGCAAAGGCCAACATGGACATTTATTCCTTTAGTTGCTTCAGTCCAAGCTTAGCTTCCTAAGAAACTCCTCTGTAGGAAAATACTCATTTATGACAAGGTTTAAGCCTTCTGGTACTAAGTAGAAATTATTAGAATGCGTTTTCTAAACTTACCTGGTGCATTGTCACATACTATGTGTTACACGAATAGTCTCTGAATTTGAAAAATTATTTTAATCTACCTCACAGTATTTTTAGTTAATTATTGCTACTCTTTTCTTGAGTATCTTTCCCACTTAGGAGCACATTTGATTTGTTTTAGTCAAGTAGTAGTATGATTGGAACAGAAGTCTTAAATGGTGGTTGTAGATTGTGATTTGCCTTTTCATCTCTTTAAGCAGTTCTAAAAACATTTTTAAAAATGAGAGAGAAATAGGAATTTTGTGGCATGACTATCTAGAGAATTAAGCAGTATAATATTTGGCTGATTATTTTAAAGTTAAGTAACTTTTTTTTCTTAATTTCTCCTATTTGTATTCCTAGGTAGTAGACAAATGATAATAAGAGTTCTAGAATTGCTTGCAGAAGATCTGATACTTATTGGTGAAGCACTTTCAGCAGATGTCTGGGATGACAGCAGCCTTTTTGCTATAGATATGGTGAGAATCACTGTTTTCTTTGGGACATGGGTAATAGTATTAGTTTTTTTTTTCTTTTATTTTGTTTCTTTTAAGCTGGTTTCATTGTCTTATTAGTCTTTGAAAGCTTTTTTTCTTTCTGACACAATATGTCCCAGGCTAATTTTGTACATAGTCTGGAATAGGCCATTTCTCCAGAGGTTCTGGAGAAGAAGGTATATCAAGATCAAGAACAGGCCATTAGGGGTGCTTATAGCTATCATTCTTTCCTTTCAGTAACAGAACTAGGAAATATATGTTTTAAAAATCATGAGTTGATATTACTAGTTCTCTCCTTTTACACTTATATTTCTTATCCTTGTACCTTTGCTTGTACAAAGTCTTAGTTCCTCATAATATCAGTATAATTGCTTATTAGCTTTTAACTTAAGCATACATAGAATAGTTTCAGAATAGCAATATAAATATCACTATGAACGAGTCTAATGAAGTCCAATATTTCCTTGCAGTTCTTTTTGACCTAGACTAATCTCACTAAGGATATATAGTCAAAATATTATACCTTAAAGCCACTTGGAAGAATTCTTTTCTTTGTTACCAATTCAATTAGATTTGTTTCAGTTTGTCTCCTACTTTGGGGAATTTTTTCCTCATAAAAATGTAGCGCAGAGATGTCTCCCTGCCATCCTGTTCTCTTTAAGATATTTTCCTTATTGGTAGCCATTTTTATTTTCTGGCTATTTTTTTCTATTTTTATCTTTTTTTTTTCCAAATGTAAGCAAATACATTTTGCTCCCATCTTACATAAAAGGTAATATATACACTGTTTTACACCTTCCTTTTATAACTTAAATGTGTATTATGTAGCACCTCCCCATGCCACTACTGCCGGCTCTCCAACCTTTTTTTTTAAAAAAATATTCTAATACATGTGTAATAGTGTCTTATTGGGTTTTAATTTGCATTTCTCTAGTGACTAATGATATTGAGTATCTTTTGTAATTTCCAGTGAACAAGTCTAGGACTTTTTTTTTAAACTTATTTCTAAGTATTTTATTCTTTTTAATGCCATGGTGAATGGCAGTTTTTTAACTTTAATTTTTTGGATTGTTCTTTGTTAGTATATAGAAATATAGTTGATTTTTGTGTATTGATCATCTGTTCCATGGGCTTGCTTAACTTACTAGTTCTGGTAGGTTTTTTTTTTTTTTTGGTTCCTTCTGATTTTCTACCTATGGAATCATGTTATCTATGAATAAAAACAGTTTTAGGATCATGTTATCTGTGAATAAAGACAGTTTTATTTCTTTCTATCTAATCTGGTTGCCCTTTAATTTCTTTTTACTGCCTAATTGCCCTGGCTAGAGCCTCCAGTACAATATTGAATAGATGTGGTGAGAGCCTCCTTCCTGATCTTAGAAGGGAAACATTCAATCTTTCACCATTAGATGTGATATTAGCTCTAGGACTTTTGTATTTTATAGATTCCTTTATAAAGTTCAGGAAGTTCCCTGTATTCCTAGTTTTTTGAATGGTTTTATCATGAATGGGTATTATATTTTGTTAAATCTTTTCTATTTCTATTGAGATGATCATTTAGTTTTTTGAAGAGCAAAAGTTCTTAATTTTGATGAGGTTGAGTTTCTCGGTTTTTGTTTTTTTTTTATCATCCTTTTGATGTTGTAGCTAAGAAATCTTTGCCTAATCTGGGTTACTAAAATTGTTTCCTACATTTTTTTTAGAAGTGTTATGGTTTTGGGTTTCACATTTACTTCTATAATTAATTTTGAGTTAATTTTTGTATGTAGTGCAAAGTAAGGAATGAACTTTTTCTTTTTTTTTGCTTATGGGTATACCATCTTTTCAGCACTATTTGTTCAAATGACTATCCTTTCTTTCCTGAATTGCTTACCAACTGCCTTTGTATGGGTTTATTTCTGGACTCTATTCCATTGATCTATTTTCTCTTTTGATGCCAATACCCACCTCTCTTAATTATTTTAGCTTATAAGAAGTCTTGAAATCAGATGCTATAAATAAGTCCTTCAACTTTTTTCTTCTTTCTCCAAGTTGTTTTGGCTATTTTAGGTCCTATGTATTTCCAGCGTGAATCTTGTCACTTTTTCCAAAAAAAGTCTGCTGTGAGTTTGAATGGAATGGGGTTGAATTTGTACATCAATTTGTGAAAAATTGACATCAAATGTTAACATAAATATTGAGTCTTCTGATACCTGGACACCATATTTATGTCTTCACTTATTTAGCTCTTTAATTTGTCACAGCAATGTTTTGAAGTTTTCAGTGTATAGGACTTCCACATCTAAGTATTTCAGTTTTGGGTCTTTTTCCTTGTCTGAGTTTTTTTCTCTGTCTTTGGATATTTGGTAGGTTTAGTAATATCTTATTCCATGTTGGATATTTTGACTGTTACCTTGTTGAGTGTCTTGATTTTTTATTTTTTTGTCCTTTTGGAAGTTGGGTTCTATTCTTATAGGTGATTAAGTTACTTGTGGAGCAATTTCACTTAATCAAGTCCTTCTAAAATTTTGTTAGAATGAGTCTAGAATAGTGGTTTTCCATTGGGGGCAGTTTTGCCCCCCAGAGGACATTTGGCAATGTCTGGAATTGTTTTTGGTTTTCACGACTGGGGAGGTGCTACTTGCTTTTAGTGGATGAAAGCCATAATGACTCTCCATAAAAAAGAATTTTTTGGCTCAATATTTCAATCTTAAGGAAAATTTGAAATTGAAAAACTATAATCTGGATGAACTTTTGCTTGGGGTTAAATTCTACTCCTGAAGCGTGGGACCTCTATTAAATGTCTAATGTGATTAGCGATGACTCTCTGCTCTGACTGGTTGAAGCTTGAATCTCTTACTGTCCTGGGTGAGCCCTGGGAGTTGTTGAATTTAAATTTCAATGATCCTTTTGGCCTGCATTTGTGGGAATTTCTTCCTGTAACCTGAGCCACCTAATCTCAGCATGGATAAAATAGAATCTGTTTTAGGTTTCTGGAGCTCGCTCTTTGCATATCTGTCCCACAATTTCTAACTATCTCAGCTTCCACTAGCATCTTCACCTCCTTAGTCATCAAGATTGTCAGACTCTTTGGGTTTCTCTTTCCTGTTTGCTGTACAGTAATTGGTTTCAGATATAGTAGCATTCTCATTGCTTATTTTCCTTCTCTCTGGCATCACAGTCCTGTACTTTCTACTGTCCAATATCTAACAATAATTTTTTAATGTATTTTGTGCAGTTTTCTAGTTGATTTCTTGGGAAGGAGAGGATCAATCCTTGTTATTACTTCATGGCCTGAAGTGGAAGTTTTATATAAGCCTTTTTATTATGTCATTTAAGCAATTGGCTTATCTACTAGTAATTAGGGGCTTAACTGTATGCTTATCTAGAGTAAAAATTTAAGATCAATTTTCAAGTTATCATTCAAGGTGTGGAGAGATCCGAAGGATGCCTTGTTCTTTGCTGTTTGTATTTCAGTAGGGTAATTTTGGAAAGTATAGCTTTTTTTTTTTTTTGCAAAAAGTGTTTTGATAAGTAATATTTTGCATGAGTAATCAACACATGTACAGTGGCCTTAGGAATGTTTTCTTTTTTTTTTTTTTTTGAGACAGAGTCTCACTTTATTGCCCAGGCTAGAGTGAGTGCCATGGCGTCAGCCTAGCTCACAGCAACCTCAAACTCCTGGGCTCAAGCCATCCTGCTGCCTCAGCCTCCCAAGTAGCTGGGACTACAGGCATGTGCCACCATGCCCGGCTAATTTTTTCTATATATATTAGTTGGCCAATTAATTTCTTTCTATTTATAGTAGAGATGGGGTCTCGCTCTTGCTCAGGCTGGTCTC
>VSMD01083568.1:0-18424 GCA_008750895.1 Mirza zaza | reverse complement strand
GGGGTCCGACCGGGGGGCCGGGGGGACGGGGGGCCGGGGGTCCGACGGGGGGCCGGGGGTCCGACGGGGGGCCGGGGGTCCGACGGGGGCCGGGGGTCCGACGGGGGCCGGGGGTCCGACGGGGGGACGGGGGGCCGGGGGTCCGACGGGGCCGGGGCTCAGTGCCCGCCGCCCAGCCCGGCCCGTCGCACCTGTTCCTCGCAGCGGGCGCTGCCGGAGCGGGCTGGGGTCTCACACCGGGTGGTTCTGGGCGAATGCTCCCCGGGATTCCTCCCGTGAGACCACGAGTCCCGCCTGTATCTGATTGCGGCCCAGTGCCCGACTCAGAGCGCGTGGAATGAATGAAGTGAACAAACGAGTGACTCCTGCACCCCCCAGTTTCGAGTGCGGCGCCGTTGTCAAACCTCGAGTTTCAGTTGTGGGTCCTAGGCGTGGCCGCCCTGGGCTCCGAGCTAGAGAAGGCTGCAGACCGGAGGGCTGCGTGAGAGAACTGACAGCCCTCGGGTTTCAGAGGCGGAGAGGACAGGAGACAGCAGGAGACTGAGGAGCCGGGCCAGGCCCACGACAACTGTCCTTGTGTTACAACCCACCAGACCGCAGCAGGGGAGCCACGCACGTGGGGGCCGGTAATCATTCACAGGAGCAGCCCCTCAAATGCCCCTCGGCCTGCGTGGCCCGGATACACTGGGTGGGACCGCCTGGGTGTAGACCCGGCAGGGCCTGCACGGCTTGTTTTCGTGGGGGAGGGAGTGGGGCGTCTCTTGCAGTGTTGCTCGCGCTTGGTCACGGCAGAGAGCACCACCGGCACCAGGGGCGGTGACGCCGATGACGCGGGAGCCGGGCGTGCCCAGCCCGCTAGCCCGCTGGCTGTCCGCCATGGCTGCACAGCGGGAACTCCTGGAGCTTCAAACCACTGACGGCTGAGAACCACCCAGGTGTGGGTGGGTGGGAGAACGGATAAACAAAACGCGGTGCATCCATGCGGTGGAACGGTATCCAGCCTCAGAAAGGAAGGAGATGCTGGCGCGTGCTGCACAAGGATGGACTTTGAGGACATTATGCTGAATGATAAGCCAGTCACAGAAAGACTACAGTGCTGTATGACTCGACTTACGTGAGGTCCCTAGAGCAGTCAAACTCATAGAGACAGACAGTGGAGCGGTGGCTGCCAGGGGCTGGGAGAGGGGATGGAAATTATTTAAGGGGGACAGAGTTTCACTTGGAGAAGATGAAAAAGTTTTGGAGATGGGTTGCACAACAATGTGAATGGTGAATTTATTTAACACCACTGAACTGCACACTTAAAAGGGTTAAAATGGTAAATTATATATTTTGTATATTTTACCACAATTTTCAAAAAATGTAAAAAAAAAGATTCTGATGCAGTGGCTCTGGGGTGTGGCCTGAGCATCAGGGGTGTCCAGAGCTCCCCGGTGGTCCTAACAGGTGGCCGGCCTGCAGCACTACTGCCGACACACCGCCTTTCCTGGTGCTGGGGGGCCCAAAGTGAATGTCACGGACTGCCAGCAGCCTGACAAAGTACGAGACAGCCTGAGCAGGGCCTCACTCCCGGGCCTGCGACTCCACCTCACCTGACTTGGGTCCTGTCTCTCCTTGAGGAGACTGAGGCACTGCTTGGTCCATGGTGGGCAGGTGGTCTCACATCCCAGCCCCGCTCCTCCCAAATGCCTGCGCGGTGCACAGCAGTGTCCTTGAGCAGCAGTAATGGAAGGGGAAGGACGCTTTCTCGCTGCCCCACACTGCCAACACCGTCACCCCCATTTCTCAGGACTCTGAGGTGGGGGAGGCCCGGCGCCATGCCCGAGACCACACAGCCTGCAGGTGGCCGGGTCAGGACTCTCACAGGGACTGTCTGGCCCCATGGCTTGTCTCTCCGTCAGGTCTCAGCTCTCCAGGGTCCTCCTTCCTCCAAGTCCTTTGAGCCCTTGAGACCCACAAACACAGGGACAGTCAGCCAGTGCTGGAGACAGGATTAACTGGGGTCATCTCATCTACAGCCAACAGGAAAGTGCCAGCGCTGTCCCAGCCTGACAGACACAGGACCAGTGCCACCTCAGGCAAAGTGGGGTGCTGCCTCTGCCCCCCTCCATGTCCCAGTGGCTCCGGCACTTCCTCCCACCATAAGATTGCCCATCACCTCTTGTTGCCATCTGGTGGCCCAGCCCTCCCCCACTAGCTCATGTCCTCAAAAGAAAACATCCAGTGTCCCCAAATGACCCCTCCTTGGAGTCTAGCCCAGTCTTTCTGGGGGATAACTTGGCAATCTATCTAAAACACAAAACGTTCATAACCCTTAATCAGAAATTTCTCTTTGAGGCATTTATTCAAAGGAAATAATCAGATGTGTGAGAGATTTAGCTACACAGGTGCTTGTATAGCATAATTTTTATATCGTAAATGTCCAACAGTAGGCTTTCTGGTTCAGGAAGTCTGGGAAGGGGCCAGGACTCTCTATGAGTATGGAGCCCCTGGTCCCTCAACCACCCCAATGCAGGGAGCCAGGGGCCCCCCTAGAAACACGGCAGGCATGTAGGGGGTCTAGAAGCCTGAGCCCTGCAGCTGCACCCCGGCTATGACCCTGCCAGGGCTTGGGTGAGCCTGCGCTGCTGCCAGCCCCAGCCCCGGCTCCAACTCCAAGTTCCAGGCAGGACTAGCACTAGGGACCTCCTGGGCCTGTGCCCGTGGGCCTGTGCCTGGGGCACCTCCTCCAGTGGGCCTCAGCACTGCCTCCTCTTTCGAAGGCTCTCCTTTGCCACCTGCACCCCTTTCTGCAGGTTTATCAGGGGGGGCCACGAGACGAGGGCAGATTGCAGAGACTCTGGGCTTTGCCCTGTAAACATTCCCACCAGCCCTTGCCCTGCAGACCCTGCCTGGCCCAAGACTCAGAGCCCGCCTGCAGAGAGGCTGGGGGTCTGCCCCAGGGAAGGGAGGCAGAGCCACTTCCTTCTGGCTAAGTCACCAGGACAAGGTGACTCCTCCAAGCATCAGTTCCCTCCCTATAAAATGGGGCTGATAATTCCCACCTTGCAGGTTTCATAAAGACACAAAGTTCCATACAAAAGCGCCACACGCTTCCCAGTGCAAAGAGAGCCTCGGAACAAACTGGGTGTCAGTGCCAGGGCTGCTAATGCTCATGACAGCCTGGCTTTGCTGAGCAGGGGACAGTCCCCTCTCCTGCCCCCACCAGCTCAGTCCCAAATGGAGCCCACCTTCGTTCTCTGCCCAGCTAGGAGCGAAGCAAGGCTGAGAGCCAGAGGCAGTGTCCCAACAGGGCCTCAGCCCCGGCTGGCAGGGGAGGCGGGGTAGGAGGCCAGTGGTGTCACTGTAGCCCTGGAAGCTCTGCATAAACCACCCTCCCACAGCCAGGTCGGCCACTACCTGGAAGCGGCTTAGCCTGGCATTGGGGGACCCAGGGGACAACCAGGTAGCCCAGCAGCCAGAGACTGCTGAGGACGGTGTGGACCCTAGACCCATAACCCACTAGGCTGCCCTGGGAGCCCTGCTAAGTGGGTGCCCTGTCGAAATGTCCCACAGGCGTTCTGCTGTCTCCCTGGTGTGACCGAGGACTCCACGGGCACTGGGAGGCCACAGTGAGCCCCCCGCCCGGGCCTGCTCTTCTCTTCACCCAGCACCTGTGCAAGGCCCCCCCCATGCCTGGTCACCGCGGGAGGGTTCAGGCATAAGGAAATCTCTGCCCTAGACGTGGGGGAAGATCCCCCAGGAGCAGGACTCTCAGCAAAGGCAGCACATTCTTAAAGAGGGACTCCCCCATCTTAGGGCGATCAGAGGCCCAGTCTTCCCAGGACTGAGGGGGTTCCAGAACACAGAACTGCCAACTTTAAATCCAGGGCAGGTGGAGCCCCTGTTCCACCCTTGGGACTGCCCCCTGCCCCTCTTCCCACGGCAGCACAGGAGCCTCTGAGCTGGCCCCACCGCTCCCCCCTCACCGCCGGGTTAATTTTTCCTGACACAAAACCTGGTCCCCATCACTCGGGCTCACATACTCCTTCACGATCCCTTGGACACCCCCCCATATGTTCCCGAGCAGGGCATCAGAACCTTTTCTGAGGACAGCCCCGACCACAGCCCTCCCTCCCTCCTCCAGCACCCGGGCTCTGCCTGGAACCCACCCTGTAGGGCCAGCAGGCTCCCCACACCCTGTCCCAGGACCTGCTCCTCCAGCACCCAGCAGCTGGGCCCAGCCCCCTCGGCTCCCCCACCCGCTCTGGGCCCTCCCTGGGCATTATCTCTTCTCATCTGGACTTACAGCTGTGAGGGCCTGTCCTATCTCTCCTGCCAGACGCTTGGGTTCCCAGAAAGCTGCCTCCGCTCAGAAGGATATTTTGATTCTCTCTCAGGAAGTTGTCCAGGACTTGCTACTGAACCAACAGATAAAGTCATTCGTCCGCCGAATTGACAAACTGCCCGTCCAAGCACTGGGCCCAGAGGACAGGGACGAGCAAAGCTGGACACCGTCCCACAAAACTGCGGGCCAGTGGAGCAGCTGAATGTGGCCCCCAAGACAGAGAAGTCCCGGCCCAACCTCTGGATCTGTGAAGGGGCCCTTATTTGGAAAGAGGGTCTTTGCGGATGCAATTGAGTTGCGGGTCTTGGGATGAGCGCACCCCGGACTCGGGGCAGGCCCTAATTCAACGACAGGTGTCTCTACAGGAAGAAGGCAAAGGGAGGATTTGAGAAGAAGGAGGCCCTGTGGAGACAGAGGCAGAGGTTGGAGCCAAGGGACGTCTGGGGCCCCCAGAAGCTGGGGGAGGCAGGAAGGACCCTTTCCTAGAGCCGCCAGAGGGAGCACGGCCCTGCCGGCACCTCGATCCCTGACTTCTGGCCTCCAAACTGCGAGGCAATACGTCTCTGTTGTTTGAAGCTGCGCAGTTTGTGGCGACTTGTTTCGGCAGCCTGGTCGCTTGTACGCCGGTAAATACACGGAGTCACAGTGGCTGCTGCGGGCAGGGCCGTGCAGGGGAGCGTGGGGCTGGGTAAGGAGAGGTAGCTGCTCTTAGCTGAGTTACCCAAAAGCACACTGGCGCCTGTAATCCCAGCTTCTTGGGAGGCTGGGGCGAGAGGATCGCATGAACCCAGGAGTTGGAGACCAGCCTGGGCAACTCAGTGAGACCCAGTCCCTTCCAAAAAAAAAAAAAAAAAAACTTTGGGTAACACTTTCTTTGCAGAAATGGGAACGTCAGTGGAAATCGAGCCTGCTGCCTTATTCAGTTGCCACCGAGCGGCCCTCACTGGTTTTCCCCGCAGAGGTCACGCTGGGGGCAGAACCTGGTGCTGCCTGGGACAAGGGCCAACCCGAAAGGCTATTTCTGAAACCATAAAGTAACAGAAGAAAGCCCTGTGTTACAATTAATAAATATCATTGTTAATAGACGTGAACAAAGCCGGCCTTCATTTCTTTATTTGGTGGCCCATTTGGTGAAGCACTTAGGAAGGGCCCAGGCCAACATACACACATAATGGTTTTAATTACATCCTGCGAATTTATTTTTCCAGAGAGAAATATTTCTCGGGGAAATGTCCATAAAAGCAACGTTAGCAGAGTGCGACTGTGTGTGTGTGCTTCCTATAGGAAATCTGTTTAGTTTAAGTCCCAGCTTCGAGCAGCACAACTTTTTACAAAGACAGGGGACCCGGGGAAGGCTGGCGACAGCAGCCCCCAGAAGGCCGTCCCATGCAGAGAGGAAATCTCCGGGCTGCTGCCCTTTGTCTCTCTGGGAACCTGCCTCTCTCTGGTTTTCCACACGGGAATTCTGAGTTGCTCTGAGAAGACCAAAGGGGCTGGGCTTTTTCTGTCTTTAAACTCTAGACACTTGTCACTTCCCCCAGCCGAGAGCCCTTCTGTGCACTGGCATTTCTAAATGGTGTGAAAAGGACATTTTTGAAAATGGAGTCCTATTTTCCTTGGTCTAAGGAAAGTCACAACTTCAAACTCTTTCCCAGTGATTCTTCGTGTCAACTGGAATGTTTGTTTGAGAGCAGAGCCTCCTCCCCCAAATTGCTGTGTTTTTATCTTAAGTTGCCCTTTGATTTGTAAGGCATATGACCCTTATGCCAGTATGACATTACTAACCTTTATCTGTAGGCTACTGCTCATTTTTTACATAATCAACATCACAAGCAAAATGACTATTGACTGGGTCCTTTGTAGCGTCTTGTCTTTGGATCAGGGCCTGGAGGCGAGGCCCCTGGACTGACTGTGGAGGAACCTGCACAAGGAAAGCAAGTCTCCCCTTTGCACCAGTGGGTTACTTGTTTTCCTCTTCTCTACCTGCCCTTTGTGTCCTTATTCATAAGAGACAGAGCTAGGAAGTTGAGGACCAGGAGTGAAGGCGTGGAGGCCGGAGTAGGAAGGTTTCCTGAGAACCTACTCCGAGTTCAAGAAAGAAGTCAACAGAGAAGGGAGGGAGCAATGTTAAAGGAGACAGTAATGAGATGTTTCCAGAGTTGGAAATCCAGGTGTCTTAGTGAATCCCTAGCAAGTGTATTTACAGAAATGCACACCTAAACACATCACAGTGAGACTACAGGGCACCAAGGGAAAAGAGACTTTAAAAGCAGACAGAGAGAGAAGAGAGATCACATATGAAACAAACGCTAACTGAAGCTGACTTCTCAACAGCAGCAAAGAATGCTGGAGTGCACTAGAAAGACATCTTTGATGTCCTTAAAGAAAACTGTTACCCTAGAATTCTACACCCAGTGAAATGACCTTTCCTGAGTGATGACAAAATAGACAAGACAAAGAATTTACCACTACACATAGGTACTACAGTAATAGGGTATTGGGCAGGGGGGAGGGGGGCAGGCATATACATACATAATGAGTGAGATGTGCACCATCTCGGGGATGGTCATGCTGGAAACTTAGACTTGTGGGGGGAGGGGGGGAAGGGCATTTATTGAAACCTTAAAATCTGTACCCCCATAATATGTCAAAAGAAAAAAAAAGGAATTTAACTACAAAGACACTGTCAAAAGGGTGGGTCCCTCGGTGGTCATCATTGCCGTGGAGCAGAACTTAGATGATTTCCCTGACAAAACAGTTATGGGTTAAGGAATAAGCTTTATCAAGGAGCTTACATGGCAAGTGGCAGCAAGAGACATGAAAGTGGGGCACCTTCCACCCCAACCCTGCCCTTGTTCTGCTCACACACAGAGACAGGCGGACCTTCCAGGAGAGAAGCGCCAGTCCCTGCTGCTCCCCTTCTAAGGCAAACAGGAAGCAACTTGTTAGCTGGGGAATGACTCGGCTTGGCAGCAGGCCGCTGGGACTGGGGTGCCAGCTGTTTTCAGTTGCTGTCTGGGAAAGCCAGCTGCCCCACACCTGGGCCCCATGGGCTGTCGGGCTTGCCTCACTCCACCCTACTGAAAGAAGGCAGGCTGTGTAGGGCCAGGGGTAGTTTTAACTGACTTATTTTCCAGGCAACTCTTAGTGAGGTCCTGGGGTTATTTCCAGACAATTTTGCTTGCTGCATCCTGTGTTCCTCAAAGGAAATTCTAAAGAGTCAACTTTAGAAAGAAGGAAAAGTTTCCCGGAAGGAAGGTATTTGATGCGAGAAAGCATGATGAGCCATACTGGTAAATATGTAGGTAAATTTTGACAGACCTTGGCTTCCTAAACAACAACATGTTTAAATCATGAGTTAAAAAAAAAAAGTTACAACTAAAACACTAGACAATAGAGCATATAAATTGAGATTTTCCTTGTATTATTTTAAGAAAGCTAAAGAAATTGATTAATCTTAGATTCTGTGAAATGCCAGTGTTAAAAGTTTAATAGCTGTGGTAACCATTGCAACAATCACATAATGCATAATTTCCAAACTAGTCAGATCTAGGAAAACTGAATAAGAAAAAGAAGATAAGAACTTTTCTTCATCCAAAACAAAGCCAAAAAAATGAGGCTGGGAAGAAACTAAAAAGTAGAAAAAAAACAGCACTCAAGGCAGTACAACGAATCCAAATGGAAGAAACTCTCCAGATAAAAACAGAGATCACCAACTCAACTTTTATAAGAGATACAGTTAAAATATAAGAATTCAGAAAGATTTAAAGGCAAAGCATGAAAAAATATATACCAGAAAAAAACAACAAGGGGAAATTGATTGTTCATCATGGTACATAGGAGCCTCTCAGTAAATGATTAATCAGGTAGAGGAAACATCTATAAGGACACGGATTTGAACAGGACAGATAGTGAGTGCAACAGAATGGGCATATACAGACATACCTTACACCCAACAATTTCAAAGTACAGATTCTTTTCAAAATTATAGGGAACATGAAAATAACAAGTATTCGTGAGGATATGGAGAAATTGGAACCTTTGTGCATTGCTGGTGGGAATGTAAAATGGCGCAGCAGCTGTGGAAAACAGTACGGCAGTTCCTCGAAAATGTAAACGTGGAACTACCATGTTGTCCACCAATTCCACTTCTGAGTGTATATCCAAAAGAATTGGAAACAAGATCTCAAGGAGATATCAGTACACCCATGTTCACAGCATTACTCAAATAGTCAAAAGGTAGAAACAACCCAAGTGGTCACTGACAGATGAATGCATAAATAAATGTTGTCTATCCAATGGAATATCATTTAGCCTTAAAAAGGAAAGAAATTCTGGCACATGCTACAACATGGATTAACCTGGAAGACATTTACACTAAGTGAAACGAGCCAATGACGAAAAGACAAATACTGCCTGATTCCACTTGTGTGAGATTTCTAGAGTAGTCACATTCATAGAGACAGGAAGTAGAATGGCGCTTGCTAGGGACCGGGAAGGGGAGGAATGTGGAGTTATTGCTTAATGGATACAAAGTTTTAGTTTTCCAAGATGAAAAAGTTCTAGAGATCAATTGCAGGACAATGTGAATGAATGTACTTAAAACCACCGAATTGTACTCTTAAAAATGGTTACGTTGGTGAATTTCATGTTACATGCATTTTTCCACAATAAAAAAAAAATAATGACATGTCAGAATGCTATTATGTTTGTAATGCCAATAAAGTGATAAGTTGTGAAAAAAAATTTATGGCCCTTACATGAAAACGGCTATGTGTGAGGCCATGAATGGAGCCACCACGCAGCTCAAAGGCTTGGCATTAGGCAGTCACACTCTCTCACCCGATGCTATCAATCAGAAATCAATGGTAAAAAGATAACCCAGGATGAAAGAAAATCCATATTTGGCAATGTGCCAAAAAAAATCATTATGAAGATGAGAAAATATTTGTAATTGAGCCAGAATAAGGTGCCCATTCAATGCAACAGTATGCAACTACTAAAATTATAGTTAAGAGAACACAAGTTCATAACATGGGGGAAATGCAGTACATTGTTTACTGAAAATTACAAGTCAACATTACATGATACTGTAAGCAGCATAATCCCAGTGGTGTGAACATGTGTGCTTATGTGCCTGTGTCGTATCACAACAAGAAAAAAAATAGATGAGATTGTTTAAAAACAGAAAAAAAGGATGAGAAAATGGATACATACCAGCAACTAGCATATAAACTGTGGTTAATTTTGGAAGGTAGGATTTACAAGTGATATTTATTTCTTTCTTTGTGCTATTTTCGAATGAATTAATATTAAATAATCAGAAAGCTACAACAATAAAGGTAGCTAAGATAAAAGCAGCAGAGGATTGGGAAGCGCAAGGCCTTGACCCCCACCTTTTAGTCCACTCAGTGCTGCTGCAGGCTCGAGGCCCACAGCGTGAACTCAGTCAACCAAAGGATATTTGGTGGCCAGGGAAGGACACCAGAGACCTCACCCTGCCTTCCAGGTGAGGGATGCCACCCGGCAGGACCCTGGGCAGGAGTGCCTGGAATCTGTCCCTGGATTCGCTGAGGCCAGTTCTGATCTGTCTGCAGCGACCCCCACTTGCCTACTCCCTTCCCCTACACCCCCACAAGTCCTCAGGCTCTTCTCTTGTTCTGGATCCTTCTGCTGATGGTGGAGGGCCCCTGGGAGCACCTCCAGTACCCAATACCCTGGAGCCCACTGAACCGAGAGGAGGAAGGCCACATTCAAAGCCCCTAATAGTCTGTTCACAGAAACAGAGGCTGAAGGAGCTGTAACCTCAGAAGGCTGCTTGAGGGGAAGCAGGGAAGTGTAGTCATTTGGAAAGCATCCAACACACCTTCCTTCCTCACCCCCAGCCCACCTCCCCCAGATCCAGGGAGCCAGCCCTTTACAGGGGCTTGGGGACTCTGGAGAAACATAACTTGAAGAACCTGTTATGGAAGGAGATGATCTTGAAGCCAGGAAAACCCCCAATGACCTAGAGGGGATTTTCAGGGGCTGCTCTGGAGTGGGAGGAGGGTCTACTTTTCCAGGAGCTGAGCTCCTCTGCCTCCCACAGGGTTGAGGGCTAGAGTTTTAAGGGGCTCTCCTGCCCCCAGCTCCCCTGTCAAAACAGAGAGGACCAAAACCAGAGGCAGTTTCCTCCAGTGCCCAGAGGAGAATTAGACATGCTACTAATAAAATAATAAATGTATTTTAAAATACTACTGATATATTTTCTCCTATCTGGTAGGTTGTCTATTTGCTCTATTGATTGTTTCCTTGGCTGTGCAGAAGCTTTTTAATTTAATCAGGTCCCATTTATTTATTTTTGTTTTTGCCATGATTGCCCTTGGGGTCTTCTTCATAAATTCTTTGCCCAGGCTGATAAGAGTTTTTCCAACATTTTCTTCTAAAATTCTTATGGCTTCATGTCTTATATTTAAGTCTGTTATCCATCTTGAATTAATTTTTATTGAGTGGTAAGAGATATGGATCCTGTTTCAATCTTCTACATGTGGCTATCCAATTTTCCCAGCAACATTTATTGAATAGGGATTCTTTTCCCCAGTGTATATTACTGTCTACTTTGTCAAAGATCAGATGGCAATATGTGGATGGTTTTATATCAGGGTTCTCTGTTCTCTTCTATTGGTCTATGTCTCTATTTTTGTGCCAATACTATGCTGCTTCAATTACTATAGCCGTGTAGTATAGCTTAAAATCTGGTAAATTGATGCCTCCAAATGTGTTCCTTTTGCTTAAGGTTGCTTTGGCTATTTGGGCTCTTTTCTGGTTCCAAACAAAACATAACATTATTTTTTTCTAGATCTGTGAAAAATGACATTGGTATTTTGATGGGAATTGCATTGAATCTGTAAATCACTTTGGGTAGTATGGACATTTTAACAATGTTGATTCTGCCGATCCATGAGCACAATATGTTTTTCCATTTGTTTACATCATCTGTAATTTGCTTCCTTCATGATTTGCAGTTCTCTTTATAGAGATCTTTTACCTCCTTGGTTAAATGCATTCCTAGGTATTTTATTTTCTTTATAGCTATTGTGAAAGGTGTTGAGTCTTTGATTTGATTCTCAGCTTGACTGTTGTTGGTGTATAGGAATGCTACTGATTTGTGTACATTGATTTTGTAGCCTGAGACTTTGCTGAATTTATTTATCAATTACAGGAGTCTCTGGGTGGAATGTTTGGGGTTTTGTAGGTATAAGATCATATCATTAGCAAAGGGCAATAGTTTGACCTCCTCATTCCCCATTTGGATACCCTTAATTTTCCTTCTCTTGCCTGATTGCTCTGGCTAGGACTTCCAGCATTATGTTTTGCAGAAGTGGTGACAGTGGGTATCCTTGTCTTGTTCCAGTTCTGAGTGGGAATGCTTTCAACTCTTCCCCATTCTGTATGATGTTGGCTGTGGGTTTATTGTATGTGGCTTTTATAATTTTGAGGTACGTTCCATCTATGCCTATTTTGTTAAGAGCTTTTATCATAAAAGGGTGCTGAATTTTGTCAAATTCTTTTTGTGCATCTATTGAGATGATCATATTATCTTTGTTTTTGCTTCCCTTTATGTGGTGAATCACATTTATGGATTTATGTTGAACCATCCTTGCATACCTGGGTTGAAGCCCACTTGGTCGTGGTGGATTATTTGTTTGATATGCTGCTGAATTCAGTTGCTAGAATACTATTGAGGATTTTTGCATGTATATTCATAAAGTATATTGGTCTATAGTTTTCTTTTTTCGTTGTGTCCTTTCCTGGCTTTGGTATCAAGGTGATACTGGCTTCATTGAATGAGTTAAAGAGGATTCCTTCCTTCTTGATGCTATGAAATAATTTCTGCAGTATAGCTGCTAATTCTTCTTTGTAAGTCTCATAAAATTTGGCTATAAAACCATCTAGTCTGGGACTTTTTTTGTTGGAAGATTTTTTATTGCTGCTTCAATTTCATTGCTCATAACTGGTCTGTTCAGGAGTTCTATTTGTTCCTGATTCAGCCTTGGGAGGTTATGTGTTTCTAGGAATTTGTTCATTTCCTCACTGTTTTTCAGTTTACGTGATAGAGATTTTTATAGTATTCACAGATGATATTTTGTATTTCTGTGGTATCAGGTATAATATTAATATCTCCTTTCTCATTTCTGATTGAGTTTATTTGCATGTTATACATTCAATAAAGGGCTAATAACCATAATCTACAAAGAAATCAAGCAAAACAGCAAGAAAAAAGTCAAACAACCCCATTAAAAAGTGGGCAAAAGACATGAACAGAAGCTTTTCAACATAAGGTAGGCTAATGGCCAATAAACATGAAAAAAAGCTCAACATCACTAATCAGCAGAGAAGTGCAAATCAAAACCACAATAAGAAATCACCTAACCCCAGTAAGAATGGCCTTTATCAAAAAGTCCCAAAACAATAGATCACTGGCATGGACGTGGAGAGAAAGAAACACTTATACACTGTTGATGGGACTGCAAACTAGTGCAACCTCTATGGAAAATAGTATGGAGATTCCTCAAATAACTAAAAGTAGACCTGCCATTTGATCCAGCAATCCTACTACTGGATATTTACCCAAAGGAAAAAAAAGTCATTTTATCAAAAAGACATTTGCACTAGAATGTTTATTGTAGAACAATTGACAATTGCAAAGATGTGGAATCAACCCGAGTGCCCACCAATTCATGAATGAATTAACAAAATGTGGTATATGTACACAATGTAGTAGTACTCAGCCATAAAAAAAAAAGAATACAACAATCTGGATGGAACTGGAGACCATTCTCCTAAGTGAAGTAGCACAAGAATGGAAAAACAAACAACGTGTGTACTCACTATTAAATTGGAACTAACCAAATGCACTCATGTGCACAGATGAAAGTAAAACTCAATGGAAATCATGCAGGTGGGAGGGGGGAGGAAGGGATGAGTGAAATCATAACTAATGGGTACAATGCACACTATCTGGGTGATTGGCACACATATAACTTTGACTCAAGCAGTACAAAATCAATCCATGTAGCCAAAACTTTGGTACTCCCATAATATTCTGAAAGAAAAAAAATTTACTGATACAAAGATGTATAGCACACAATTTACAAATATGGTCACATAATCACCTAATAGTGGGATATGTTCTGAGAAATGTGCCATTAGAAGATTTCACGGTTGTGTGAATATCAAAGTGTATTTATACAAATCTAGATGGCCCATATTTTTATTTATATACATTTTTTCATATGGAAAACCAAATGTCCCAGCACTATTACTGAATATCAGTCATTTTCCCTACTTGATGAGCAATCCCTGTCATATATCAGGTTTCTGTATCCACTCCATTATAATCTTGCAGGACCACCATCACATATGTGGTCCATTGTTAACCAAAATGTTGTTATTCAGTGCATGGCTGTAATAAAATATACACTACTCTTTATCATAAATTCCACATAGCCAATTGATTCTCACAGAATGGTTTCGTTGATCTTTGCTGCACATTTATATCTACAGCCAATGTACCGTTCCCAGTGACAAGTATAGTTCTGACATGAATATTAGTTTTAATGTTTCTTTTTTTTTTTTTTTTTTTTTTTTTGAGACAGAGTCTCGCTTTGTTGCCCAGGCTAGAGTGAGTGCTGTGGCGTCAGCCTAGCTCACGGCAACCTCAAACTCCTGGGCTCAAGCAATCCTTCTGCCTCAGCCTCCCAAGTAGCTGGGACTACAGGCATGCGCCACCATGCATGCCCGGCTGATTTTTTATATATATTTTAGTTGGCCAATTAATTTCTTTCTATCTATTTATGGTAGAGACCGGGTCTCACTCAGGCTGGTTTCGAACTCCTGACCTCGAGCAATCCACCTGCCTCGGCCTCCCAGAGTGCTAGGATTACAGGCGTGAGCCACCGCGCCCGGCCTGTTTTCACTTCTTTTAACAAATAAGAGTAAAGTGAAACAACAAAGACACGTATAGGAACTTGACTTGTTCTGCAATGATGCGCATGACTACTGTGCTGAATGGTATGGTAGTTTCTGAATACTGGAAGAACACCTCCTCAGTTTTTCTGTGCTAGTCACAATGTAAGGGCTGCAGAGACTACACTTTTAAGTTTAACATGCAGCCCTTTCACTGTGTCCCTCTCACTGCATCACTTTATTAAAATCAGTCATCAAAGCAATAAATCAAGCCCTGACTCGTCGTTGACCGAGAGTGATTCGACTGAACGTGGAGAGAGGAAGGGACACACAGTGGCCCACCATAGTGCTGCCCACACAGATACAAGATATAAAATGCTTCAGAGCATAAAGTATGATAAAATAATTTAAGTGACGCCTTTTCAGTATTTATTACCTGTTTTTCAATATAATGGCTCATAAAAATCCTGGAAGCCTACCCCAGCCCATGAGAGTGCCCAGCACCCTGGCCCTAGTCTCCAGCCCTCGGTGTGCGAGGCAGCGTGTGGGGCAGAGGGCTAGGAGGTTGGGGAGCAGGGCAGCTAAGCACGCACTGGCGGTGCCCCACAGGCTGGGCCCTGCCAGGCTCAACCTGGGGGACAGTCGTGGGGCCCTTGACACAGCCCACCTCACCGCAGAGGCCACCTCACTTTATAAATCATGACCTTTTTCATTCCATTGCTAAGCAGTCCAAATATTTTAACACCACACAGGGATGTTTTGGCAGGTGTAAAAATAGGGAAAATGGAGAAATGGGTGAACAGTTGTACAGGTAGGGGAAAGAGCTCTCATGGAGGAATAAAGGCCTGTTCACAAGCCCCGCGCACGTGGCACGGGGCCGGGAGGCAACCGCAGCCCACACGGCATCTGAGGGGAGAGCTTCCTCCACGGCACCTCGGGCTGCAAGATCCAAGTCGGCGTGATGACAGAAGGTTTTGATTTTGCAACTATCGGAACAAGTTTAATGCTTAAAATCCATGGTTTAAGAGATTTTATTTGAAGGTTCTATTTTTAAAAGCATCCTGGTGTTTGTATTGAAACTGCCCCAAAGACGCTTTCCTTCAGAGCCATAATCCCTAGAAATGCAACCCCACCAGAAGAACGCAAGCTCGCTCCTCTCCCTGGGCACACGCTGGGCTGCAGAGTACAGCGAGGTCAGCTTCGCGGTGGGTCCAAGCCACACAGGGGACGAGCGTGGGTCCAAGTGACCAGCCAATGCTCTGGGCGGCATTATGAGTTTCAGGGCCCCTTCCTCCATAAAAAGGTATTAAAAATTCTATTTTACGATTGCATTGATAGAAAGACAAATATATTAATATTGTACATTAAAATGCTTACTTTGACCTAAAAATTAACATTTTTCCCTCTGATTATAAAAGAAATGAAAACATTTTCATGGGCTCCGAAAAGCACCGTGGGTGCTGGCACCGTGCCTGCTGGGCTTAACAGGTCGGCTGGCGCTGCCGACGCTCTCAGACGTAGCGCTGGGCCCTCGGGCCTGGATGTGCCGAGTAGCAAGAGCTGCAAGGTCGTGGGCCGAGTGCTCAGTGCGGGCAGGGAGGGGTGACCATGCAGCCCGATGGAAACGTTAAGACCAGGAGCGCCTCATTCTGCCCCTTCTGTGTCCTCTCTCACCCACAGCCCTTGCTGTGGTCACACTGACCTGGAATCACTGACTTGCCTTTCCTTAGCTGTGTTCATCCAGATGACAGATAAGCAAGCAGGAGAACCCCAGGGATGGGTGGGCAACGCCCTCCTGAGCTGCTCCCCCCGACCTGGGGCCAGCCACATGCTCTGCCCACTCAGCCAGGCCCATCTGTCCCAAAGGACATCATGCCAGGGACTGAGAGCCGGCGGAGGCCTGGAACTTGGTCTCCGGGCCTCAGTTTCTTCATCTGTCGAATGGTTAGCTAAAGCCTGACTCCCAGCCCTGGGGAGTGCACACAGGAAAGCAGGAGCCAAAGGTCTTTGTCAACAATTGCCTGCCAGGAAGACTCGCTCATTTCCCTGTAGCTCCAACAGAACAGCAGAGGGGCTTCCCTGACAGAGGGAATTTCAACCCTGGCCGAGGCGCCAAGCCCTGGAACATCACAGCGCAGCTGCCGCCAACGCAGGCGGCCAGCCCAAGGCACATGATCACAGAGGATGACTTTGCCCAGGGTTTGAATGAAATTTTTGGAAAAAACTCCAACCCTGAAGGGGTCTCAAACAGCCTTCTTGAAAGCAGGAAAACTGGCAAATGCGGTTTTCCTGATAACCAGTTCTGAAAGAGGCACAGCCCTTTGAAGGCTGGCTGCAATGTGGTCCTTTCCCTGGGGCCATGGCAAAACCCCCAAAGGCGGTTTCTGTTCAAGAGGAGCAAACTGTGAGCAGTGAGCGAGGACTGGCGGCTGCAGGTGCCTTCATGGGGGCAGGAACCACAGCCCAGGCTCAGCCTGCCTGGGCTCTCCTGAATACCATGTCTGCTGAGGCCTACAGCGTAAGTTTTTCCTGTATGAGGGGCTGACATATTGGTGCAGTGAGCAGACAGTGCAATGAGTGGGTGGAAATCTGGTCTGCTAGCACACCTCCTGTAACAGGGAGCTTGCCCCCACCTGGGCCATCCACAGAGAAAGCATCTCTGAGCCACTGTCTGGGTGGAGACTCCTTCCTTATACAGAGCCAAAGTCTGTCTCCCTGTGTCTCACCCACGGGTCCTAGGGCCACAGAGAACAGGCTCAACCTCTCCTCTATTCCAGACCTGTTTGAGGATGGGGTCATGACCCTGCTCCAGCTTTTTCTTCTGTCTGTGAAATATTTTTAATAATTTTATTAATTATTTTTATTAATAATTTTCCAAAAATCTCGAACAATTTATACCACTACACCCTCAACCACACCAAGTATTATCAATCTTTTTAATTTCTGGCAATTGAAAAATGTGTGTCACTGTGACATTAGCATACATTACACGGATCACAAGTAATACCCAACATCTAGAGCATGCTGCGTGCCAAGGACCGTCTTTGTACTTTATACCTAGTGATGCATTTATCCTCTGACAACAAGCTGTGAAGCTGGCAGTATGTGGATTAACCCAAATATTATAGATGAGAAAGTGAAGCAAAAAATTTAGGCAACTTGCCCACAGTCAAAAGCTAATAAATGAGCCCTCCAAAGACCACGGGCACTGCAGTTCTTGTCCTGCTGGGATTCAAACCCAGGTAACTCCCCTGCCAGCCTGGATTCCCAAACTGCTGCCACATTCTCGCCTAATAATAAGGTCAAACATCAGTTTCATATGCTTTCCGATCATTTACCTATTTACATCTTTTTCCCCTCGTTCAATTGGGTTGTGTTTTTCCT
Source organism: Mirza zaza (assembly GCA_008750895.1). NCBI lineage: Eukaryota > Metazoa > Chordata > Mammalia > Primates > Cheirogaleidae > Mirza > Mirza zaza. Next base: position 765 of record VSMD01083568.1, on the reverse strand, counting down.
ATTAATTAAAAAGTCTATCATGAATATTAAGCTGTCATTACAGGTGTTGCAAATATTGCTCCTAATATGTTATTTGTTTTTTACTTTTGCTTGGTTATATGGAAATTTTTAGTTTTTAATGGAGCCAAGTGTCAATTTTTTTCATCTGTGGCTTTTGGAAATCATGTCTTTTTAAGGAAGTTCTTAACTCCAAAATGTATTTAGGACTTAATATGCTGTAAGTTCTTTAATCCTAATACATTAGGTTGCCTCTCATAAAACAGAACTATTATAAATAATTAATATGTATAAATGTAATAATAAATATATATTTATAAATATCATGTTACCTTCTTCTAGTATTCTCCAATTATTTTCTTCTTGTATTCTCATATATTTTAAACTTCTATGTTTTGGAATTTCTTTTACATGTGATATAAGGGAAGAATATAACATTATTTGTGTCATATATATACCTGTCATAATACCATTTATTGGGACAACAATCTGAAATACTTCTGCTTTAAAATACCTCGTTTATCAGAAACTAAAATCCCACAATTAGGTGTCTGGTTGGTGGTTCCTATCCTGCTCAAAGAGTTAACTTATGTTTTCCCACACCAGTACCACTTTAATAACCATAGCTTTATAGTATATTTTTATATCTGGAAGGACATGTTAATCTTTTTCTTAATTTTTCCAAGTAAACTAGAATCAGCTTAAATTTCCTCAATAATCTCATTTTTTAATACAGTGTTCGATTTTCAGATTCAGCTGGGGAGACAG
>VSMD01083567.1:0-19086 GCA_008750895.1 Mirza zaza | reverse complement strand
CTGAAAAAGCCAATGAGAAAATGCTAAGTGAATTTCTGAGTCGTAAATAACACCCAGTGGCATGGCAATGTAATAATGCAAGGACATGCATATCATTTGGTAGATTTCCCAAGAATAAGGTCACCGTCCCTCTTGTCCTGGGAAGAAAATGTTAAGAAAAGTAAGAGCATTTTGGGAAATCTTAGTCTCATTTAAATTGTATGAGATGCATTTTTCAGTGCTTGTCTTGGGTTTTATTTATTTCTAGTGCTCTTATACCCTTGAGGAGTCCTTTCCTTCTATCATACTGGTTATTCTCTGTCAGTGGGTAAACTTGTAGGCGTTTCCTAAGGTTCTGGGGTTTAATCACACATCCCTTCCATTGCCCTGTTACCATGGCAGCCAACTAATAGCAGCCCTCACTTGGTCTAGGTGGTCTTGCCAACCTACGCATCCTTGCACAGTTAGCAGTTCCCCTGTCCCCCCAGTTTCCTGAATTTAGAGCCTGGAAGGAGTCACTCCAGCCCCTCCTTCTGCTTCACCACTTCCAATTGTCGTCAATTCTGAAGCCATCTTCCTTGGGCCTCCTTCATATCTTGCAATTTAATTTCCTCTCTCCATCCCACAGCTGCCCTTGAACTCAGGCTTTTATCACATCTCTCCCCCTGCACCTCTGCATCTCTCCTCCTCCTCCCTGGGCTTTTGGCCCCAGTATTGCATGCTCCCAGCCCGTTCTCTAGCCAGGGCTTCTCACCTGGCATGCCAGGAGTTACAGACCTGCCAAGCTGGTGGGTCCTTCAGATGCCGAGATGGCCAGGAAGGGCCCCCTGCGTCCATCCCAGTGCGTTGCACAAATACCCCTGTCTACACATCTTGAAGTGAGAAAAGTGGTCACGCCGGGTCAGGGAATGTGCACTGTTTGTACTAAAATAGCAGAAACTCAGATCCAGGGTCAGTCCAGCTCAAGCTGGCCAGTGTTGGTTGCAAAGTGCATCTAGTGCTGGGCCCTAACTGTGCTCGAGCATGTCAGGGGTGCTGGGATGCATTAAAGCGGCGAACCAGCGCTGTGGAGATGGGAATAAAAAGGAGCGGAGAGATATTTTGCAGTGGAATTAACCTGGAGAGGAAGGTGTCGATGAGGACTCCGAGGTTTCAAGGATGGAAGGAGGGTGCTGACATTACTCGAGATTGGCACGCAGGAGAGAGCAGCATTTTGGGGTGGGGTGGGGGGCAGGTCTTCATGAACTGAGTTTGTAGACCGTGCTGTTCAAAATTCAGAATGGATGGACACTTGTGTGCAAAGCATCTGAAACTCAGGAAGGAGAGCAAAATGGAAAAGGTAGACATGAGAGCTGTGTATAAAGAGATGCAACAAGCAGCCAAGCTCCCCGAGAGAGAGCTGAGAGCGGGCCACTGGGAAAACTCTGTATTTAGGGGGTAGATAGAGAAATAGATCCAGGAATGGAAGTGAGAAGTGGCCGTCAGGGACACAGGAAGAGACCAGGAGACCACAGGGCCGTGGCAGCTCAGAGTTCCGAGAACAGGAGTATCAACAGCATTAAATGTCATAATAATATAAGTAGGATGAGCACCAAGAAGAAACTGTGGAATTTAGCACTCAGAGGTCATAGTCGACCTTCAAAAGAAGGATTCCAATAGTTGATGCTGATAGAATCTGGGTCAAGTTAGGTTTACCAAGAAGAGGGTGTCGGGCAGATTAGCTGTGCCAGGAGTTTCTTGGGGAAACTCTTGTGAAGAATAGAGAGACAGGAAGCAGGAGGAGTCAGGGGGCATCCAGGGACCACAATACGAGTCTGACACCTGTCGGGGTTGGGCAGGAAGAGCCTCAGGCTGTAATGTCCTCCTGAGACTGCGGCAGCAGGACCATGGGGAATCCCCAAGGACACGTCACCTGTGAGCTAGTCCCCGCTGGGCAGCGGTGGTCTCCAGGAGGGGTCCCTGCCGTGCTCGTCCCTGGCTGGGAGCAGCCCAGAGGAAGGGTAGGCTCGGCATTTGGGGGATGCAGCTGGGGTCATCAGCGATCTGTCGCCCTGCAGCAGGTGTTCCTGAAGGAGACCTGAGGGTCCATTGCCATGGCACCAGAGAGGCCAAAGTGAGGGGTGTTGAGAGGGAAGTAGAAACACCAATCCTCTGTTAAACAACTCCTCTAGGCTGGTGTTACCTCTGTACACAGACAGAAGATATGCAGGAGGAGGGTAGCAGGTAGGCAAGGCCTGGTGAGGAGGCCATAGCTGCGGTGTTTTCAACGCCATCACAGAAACGCATGACCAAGCGGCTGGCCAGGGGCACGTGGCTTTGTAGGACTGCCAAGACTAGCGCTGGCTCTCCGTGATGACTTCCTTCCTCAGCATCCCTGGGTCTCTCCTCACACCCTGTGCCCTCCCGGTACCCCCAGCCACATGCTGGGTTCCGTCTACCCCAGTGTGTACCCAGTGGACACTGTTGTTGCCTTTGATATATATATATATATTTTTTTTTCAATTGTGGTGTTTTGAAGACTCTGGTTACCTCCATTTCTCTGGTCCAAGGATGACATCGAGGAGCCTAAGGTAATGCACGGTAGGCCTTCCTGCGCCCAGCGGAGAGGTATGGGAATAGTTCTCCCCCTCTTTGTGGTGGGTTCTGCCGAGGTGTCTTGGAAAACGCCCCCGTGCACAGTGGCGTTTGCACCTCTGCACACGCTTGCCCAGTGAAGAGACCAACTAATTGCTCTTTGTTTGTTTCCAGGTGACCTCATACATTTGCCTCCATACCTTAGAATGGACTTTTTATTAAACCGAGGCGGCCCGGGCACCAGCAGGGACCTGAGTTTAGGACAGGCGTGCCTGGAACCCCAGAAAAGTCGGACCCTGAAGCGCCCCACGGTCCTCGAGCCCATCCCGATGGAAGCCTCCTCCTCCGCCTCCTCCACGAGGGAAGGGCAGGCGAGGCAGCCTCCGGGGGCCGTGGCCACATTACCTCAGCGAGAGGGGGCAGAGCTGGGACAGGCAGCTAAAATGAGCAGCTCCCAGGAATCCCTGCTCGACTCTCGGGGCCATTTGAAGGGGAACAACCCCTACGCCAAGTCGTACACCCTGGTATAACAGACAGCATGACTGGACCGCGGTTGTAAATACAATTTAAACAATTCAATCAAAGCTACCTTTTTTTTACGGAATTCCAATATTTATAATTAAAGAAAATTGCCAAAATATATTAAAAAAAAAAAAGAGAAAATACTGAAACCACAGACAGTGCAAAGACTCTCCTGCTTTTTTTCTGTCTGAGTGTGAGCTCCATCTGCCTGGGCATCTGATTTTTTGGGAAAGAAGTCCAGTTTTATGATCTTCACAGGCTATTGCATTTTTACTGATTTTCTACCAAGTGCATGGGGGACTCATTCAACCTTCTGACTGGAAGTTCTGTCACACAAGAGTCTCGAGAGAAAACGGGGAGGGGGGCGATGAGCCGATTTGTGAAATCGAAAAGGAACACTGATTTGGGGGCGGGGGAGACTTCAGTCACGTTCGCACACCTTTCTTTCCCATTAGAAACCGGGTCCTCGATTCGATCTTCTTTCGTTGTTAATTAGGATGAGTGCCGTCAGTGAAGGGGTTGGGGAGGGAATCAATTCGGTTTTCTTTTTTGTTTATTTTTTAATTTAATGAGACACTCTTTGCATTTTGTCTAAGCGAAATAAAAAAGAAAAGGTCGTCTGCCTTTATTTCCATGTCTTGCTTCTCTTGTCTCCTACCGATTTCTGGGTCGTCTCTCCTACTGAGGCTTCTGTTTGGAAACACCAGGCCCGAACCCAGAGCCCAGCTCAGTCGATCCTAGAAGATACTAAGGCCCCGAACCCCTCCGGCATCGCTGGGGAGAGCAAAGAGGGCACCGCTTCTGCTCTCGGGCCGGAGGTGGCAAAACGCGGGGTGGTCTCCGTGGCAATGCGAGGCCGGCCCGAGCCGTCCAAGTCCCCTGCAAGGCTCTGCTTCTCGCCAGCCACAGCCAGGGAGCAGCGGACCATGGCCCGTGGGCCAAAGCCAGCCTCCTGGTGTTTTTGTAAATAAAGTTTTATTGGAACAAGGCTGTATGCACAGTTTGCTGTTGTCCGTGCCACCATGGCAGAGGTGAGTGGTTGCAATGGAGACAGCATGGCCCGCAGAGCCTAAAGTGTTTCCTACCTGGCTCTTCACAGGGAACATTCACCTGACTCCTGCCCTGGAGTCGCTGAGCCCCAGGAGGAGGACCCTGCCTCCCACCCTCCCTCCGAGACTTGCTCTGTGTCTGCTGTGACTGGCATCCAAATGTAAAATGAGCCATCTTAACAGTCTCCACTCGACCCTTGCCCGGTGCACTTTCAAAACAGCTACTGTGTTTCTCCAAAAATAAGACCTACCATAAAATAAGCCCTAGCAGGATTCCTAAGCATTTGCCCAATAGAAGCCCTACCCTGAAAATAAGCCCTAGTGACGGGCGTGGCTACACAGCCTATCTGCACGACCCGTGCATGTCGTCGCAGAGCGGTAAAGAAGACGAGCAGCCCTTCTCATCTGCCCCATCATGACAGCTACTATCCCAGAGGTGACCGGAAAGGTGCGGGCAGCCCCACCAACAAGGTCGGCTCCCCCCATCAGGTCCCGGCCATCCTGTGCGTGCTGCAAGCTGAGGCTTTGAGGGGAAAATAACACGTCCCCTGAAAATAAGCCCTAGGGTGTCTTCTTGAGGAAAAATAAATATAAGACCCGGTCTTATTTTTGGGGAAACACTGTAGTCACCCTCCCTTGGCCCCAACGCCCCATTTCAGGCTCCTACATAAACGGGAAGGATAACTGGGTCTTCCTGTTGGAGATTTGGCATGGACAAGAACAGGCGATCAAATGTCCACCCACGTAGTCCGGTGCTAATTACTGCCCTCTCCTAACATACTCAGAAAGCCCTTTCCTCCCCTCCTTCTTCTCCATCATCTCTTCCTTCTACTGATTTTCCAGGCAGGCCCATTTTCCTCTTAGGGTCAGTGACACAGAATGAGCCCAGGACCCTGCCAAGACGCCACCCTTGAGCTCTGGCGTTAGACGACGCCGTGAGCATGAGGCGGGCGTTGTTTCTTGCCGTGGGTTCAGAGTTGAACCCAGGAGGACACACTCGCAAACTCACAGACTGCTTGTTTTGTGCAAAAGAAATGAGACGCTACTGTCTGTCGGGGGGAACGAAATTAACGCCCTGTCTTTCATCAGCCTGAAAGTCTATATTCCCCAAACTTAGAGGTTGACCTTTTTAAAATTTTTCTCTCAACTTGTACAAAAATAAAAAAATTCCACATCCTGTCTGCCTCTGGAATGGATTGCTTTCAAGACGTCTGCCTTAGACATACTCATTAAAGTGAGTTCCACATGCGAGCACTGTATGAGAGAGTCCACCTCTTTATCTCTCAGACTGACCGGAGCCCGGCATTGCTGTCTACGAAGGGGTCCCGAGCTGTAGATTATAAGGGAACTGTATACTAATAAGACCATTATTATTAAAAGTGATAATAATTAATTTATTCTGGACCTCTGTCTGTCTCTAATCTGGTTTGTTTAGGGGAGATCATCCTATTAGCCCAAGTCTGCAAACAGAATATTTTATCTTAGAATGGTGAAACGCAGACACATTTTTTATCTTCCTGCCAATGGCTGCCGGGTCAATGGAGGGTTTCCTCCTCAGCGCCCACCCGCTGGCAGCCTGCAAAACACCACCTTCCTGAAGTGAGCAAGGGGTACACGGCCAGCCAGCCACACGGCACTCGCCACTCCTACTGTCCCCGGGAGCCTGGTGCTTCTGTTCAACTCGCAGGCCTGCCAGACCACTCCTTCTCACGCCCACATCCTCCCTGGCCACCCAGGAAGAGAAGAAGGTGGAAAAGCTGAGAAGATAGAGCAGCGACATGCCATGAAGCTGACCTGCAGCTCGACTGAGCGATCTCTAATTCCACCCGTCGTCTTTGTGCCTTGCTGCAGGGCCTCCTGATACTGTCTTAAGATACACAGAACACAGTTGCCCAAATTGCTCTCGAAATAAACAGTGGATCACCACTCAGTTAAGGTCCCTCTGATCTGGTGCCACGATGCCTGCCCATATGACAGAAGTTTCATGCGATGTTTAAGGGCATGGCTGGGGTCTCCCAGAGAAGCTCTGCAAGGCTGTAAGTCAGTTTGGCTATGGTGCGCGGCATGTGGGGACTGGCGTAGCATTAGGAACCCAAGGACTACTTTGTTAAAGGCCACCTACCCTGCAAAAGGTTCCAAAGAACCTAACAAACAGTATGTTCATATTTAAAAGTCTCTTTTAACTTTCTAAAGAATGTGGCCCAGAGAGTATCCCAGCAGCTCTCTGAAGAGCTCCCGGAAAGACTAAATAGCTACAATTTAATCTCAACAGCTCCTGAACCTCACCTTGCTTCTCCACCCATTGGTCCAAGATGACCCATCAAACACAGAGTGGAAGCGGTGAGGCTGAGAGAAGGAGAGAGTTTTTTTGCAGGTGTTGAAAACCAAGCTGCTGTGATCCCTAACAAGGGCGTACGTCAAGAAGGAATCTTCTGGCCTGCATAAAAACTGTTTGCTAAGCTACATTTGTTTCCATGAGAAGACTCGTGATGGCAGAGCCCTTGGGTGTCCTACCAAATGGCCCTGACACGCCAGATGCTCTACAGGGCAGGATGGTGACTGCGCACAGGATCCCAGCTGAGCCCCTCACCCCGGCTAGCTGGGGCAGAAGACTGGATGGGCCTCAGCCTGACGTGGCTCACCCCGTGCTGTGGAGCTTAGGAGGGGGACACGACTGTTGGAAGGCAATTCCCTGCAGGTCCTTTGCACTTGTACGTGGCTTCTGAGCTGGGGCTTCGGTGGCTTCTGTCTGGACTGTGTTTTCAAGCATGTTTGCGTAGCAAATAGCACTGGAAGGCAGAGATGGTATCTCCCCGCTGGGCAAAAGGCAGATGCTTGCCGACCTGGATAATAAAAACAATGTCTTTCTCGGAGGCAGAGTTCGGGCATGTTTGCCAACAGCCTCCTTTAAAAGTTTCCTAGGCATCATCCACAGGCGGTCTGGGTTCACACGCTCACTGGTCCCTGATGCCAGGTGCTTCGGGGAGGCTCCCTCCGCCCCTGCCATCTGCAGCCCCATCTCGTCTTCTCCGTGAGCCCCCCCTGAGCCCCCTGTTTAACACCACAGTCCCCAGCCCCAGCATCCCTGCTCCTCATATCTGCTCTAGCCCTTTTCCCACAGACTTATCATCTCCTAACTTACTCTATAGTTTACTTATTTATGATGGTTTTTCTCTATTACCTGACTTCTCTGTCTAGAGTGCCAGCTCCACAAGGACAGAGCTCACTGTTTAGTCCCCGTTCCTAAGACAGCACCATGGATATAGGCGCCCTATAAGGATTTGTTGACTTAGGGGAAGTGTCTGGGGTTTCCTAGGCTTAGAGCTCCTCAGCCTTGACACAAACCACTTTGTGCACAGCGTCCACCTGGACTGCTCTGTGTCACTCCGTGTCACCCCATGGGTCCTGGGGGTACGGGGGAAACTGATGGGAATATGGCACTCAGGCTGAGTGCTGTGCCATGAGAAATAACGTCTTCATTCTCTGACTCTGGAGTCTCGTGTCTCCTGCCAGCAGCATCCGTGAGGCTGGGGCAGACTGACCTGGCAATTTGCAAACCGGGTAAAAGTCTGATTGTCTGCAGTCCTCCACGATGACAAACTAGGCGGGGCAGCGCCAGCCCCTCCCCACTCTCCAGAAGGACTAACTGCCTAACTGCAGCTTAGACTTGCAAGTGTGATCCACTCACAAATTGTAGGCAGGCCGGTGGGAATGTTATTTTTTTTTTCTTTCTCTCTCCCCAATCTCTCAGAAAGAAAGAAAAATTTAAAAGTTGGAAAGAGCGACTTTGAGCACATGGCAAGGAGGGCCTGTTCCATCTCCCAAGACAAGCTTGGCACAGCCAGAAAGCCCTTTGTGTTCCAGAAACTTCAAACCAGGTGCAAGAAGAAAAGACAATGTTTATTATCTCTAGCACTGGATCTCCCCAGAGAGGGCCGCGTTCTGCCTGAAGAAGATAATCTTTCCAAGGAGAAGAAACATCTATCTGGGACATAGATTTCTGGGGGGCGGGGGGAGGTTGAGGATGAACACAGATGTCCTTAGGAGCAGCAGTGCTGGGGCCACACTGCCACCAAGCTGGGTTTCCATGTCCCCCTCAACATCACAATGAAAGGAGATTCGGCATTTCCAACCACTCTGGGTGTGGGGACAGGGATTCTACCCTCAAAGAATTAATTCAGTGTTTGCCTTAATCCCTCATCCTCTGAGATTCCCCTAAGGGCTGAGCACCTCACTAAATACAGGGGACCTCCTCATGCCACGCTATGGGAAAATGGTTTAGCAGTCTATTAAAAAGACGCTTCCTATTTCTGGATCCAAAATTTTAAGTGTCTTATAAAGGCATGAATTTTATAGAGGGCAAGAGGATGCTGTGGTGTCCTGATCCAGCGCTCAGCCCCCGGGGAAATAGGAAACCAGGATCCCTGCCAGAAGCAAGAGCACAGTCCTCCGTGCAGCCACTGCCCCGGCTCGGTGGAACCCGAATCCAATACGCCCCCTACTCCACGTCAACAGCCCCCTGTCTGCTTCCCCGTCCCAGGCGAGAGGTGGCTCTGCTATGGCCCAGGAAGGTGACCGATGGCAGTCTCAGGAGACACATCCTGCCCATGCCAAGTAAAGCCCCAGCCAGGGGAAGATGCAAAGGCTAGAACCAAATCGTATTTTGATGTAGTCTCAGGCCGGTACTGTACCTATTCCTCTGACTGTTTAGCCCCGTGACAAGGGAGCACTCCTGTCTCCTTGAAACTTCCGCTCACCTTTTCCAGTTGATTCTCTTTTAAAGCTCTTTTACGACTCTCCAGTTAGTGGATGGCAGCCCGCCCACGTCTGCAGCAGGGGTCAAGCCTCAACGTCTAGGTGCTGATGCTTCCAGTAAGAGGAGGATGGAGCCAAGCATGACGGCGAAGCTTCCCAGAAGCGTGGCCAGAGCACACAGGAAGGGAGTGTCCTTGTTATTAAGGAGCAGTTGGTGTCCATCCTTTCCAACAACCGTTCCCAAGACGTGCTTGCTTCTGTTTCACGTGCCCATTCTGCAGAATATGACAGCTGTGCTTGTTTAATGGTATAAAGTCACAGGAGGATCTGGGGTTAGCAAGGCACGTGGCGCAGTGGCAGGAACACCTCACCGAGAGGCTCCGCGCTGGCCCCCATGCCTCCAGGAACTCCCCAGGAGGGCTCGGGCAGGGACGTCTGGTTTGGACATCGGTAAACAGACTTGAGGGGAGCAGAAGGTCTCTGTGGCCCTTCCGGCTCAACAAGGAATAGTTGAGCTCCTTGAAAACATGTGGAGGTGGGGGGGGGGGCATGCAGGCTGCATTTCATCTATTTCCTCTTTTTACCCCCAGCACCCAGCACAGGCAGCGGCCCAAACTGGAGAATCATTAAAAAAAAAGATGCGTCAGGAAAATGCAAATCAAAACCGCAATGAGATATCACTTATCTCCAGTAAGAATGGCCTTTATCAAAAAGTCCCCAAACAATAAATGCTGAGGTGGATGCGGAGAGAGAGGAACACTCCTACACTGCTGGTGGGACTGCAAACTGGTTCAGCCTCTGTGGAAAGCAATATGGAGACACCTTAAAGTGATACAAGTAGATCTACCATTTGATCCAGAAGTTCCACTACTAGGCATCTACCCAAAAGATCAAATGACACTCTACGAAAAAGATACCTGCACTTGAATGTTTATAGCAGCACAGTTCACAATCGCAAAGGTGTGGAAACAACCCAGGTGCCCATCAATACATGAGTGGATTAATAAAATGTGGTATATGTATACCATGGAGTACTGTTCAGCTTTAAGAAACAATGGTGATCTAGCACCTCTTGTATTTTCCTGGATAGAGCTGGAACCCATCCTACTAAGTGAAGTATCCCAAGAATGGAAAAACAAGCGCCACATGTACTCACCAGCAAATTGGTATTAACGGATCAACACTTAAGTGGACATATACGAATCACGTCTATCGGGTGTCGGGCGGGTGGGAGGGGGAAAGGGGGGCATGGGAAATATACGTAACTGTAACATTTGTACCCCCATAATATGTTGAAATAAAAAAATAAAAATAAAAGGATGCGTGTGACGTGAATGTAGCTGTGCAGGCGCACCGTGCAGCGTTAAAAGGATGCTCTAACTGTACGCGAGCCCAGTGTCTCAGACAGCTTGTAATCTTTTCAATAAAACCCTAAACCCAGCTAATTGTCGTGTGATGGCTATTTACCCTGGAGGGAAAAGGAAGGTAAAGAAACAACCTGATTATTTTCAGATTTCAGGTACTGGAGGCTTTACTGAGTGTTACATAAAATCTCACACGCTAGGGTTGAAAAGCTGGACCTTCCCTCTGTCCCTTCTAAATAAAAATTCCTCTTTAGGTAGGGCTCTACCTGAACATCCCATTAGCAGATTTCTAAGTCTGTGCTGGGTACCCTTGCGTGAGAGTCAGCAGAAAAGGGGTGTTTGCTGTTGGCGGTGAAAAGGCTGAGTTGGGCAAGGCCTGCCGTAGCACAGCGGGCAGCAGGGGCAGAGCGTGTCTCATCCTTGGAAACGTGAACCGGACGGTCAGGAAGGAGCCAGCATTCCACAGCCAGCCGAGGCTCCCCTGGGGCCAGCACGTCTACCGCCAACACATTCAGGACCCTCCGCGATCTCCCATCCCACCTCTTTCCCTCACTCTCAGCAGATAGACTCCCAAGAAATCAAAAGCCATCAAAGAGGTATGTCTTCCGCATTCTGCTCCCCCAAACTCCTCTGAGCCACATCCTTCCTGAGCCCCACTCCCAGCGCAGTGGGAAAAGCTCCCTTCTCCCGTGCACACCTCATCCCTCCACCTGCACTTGGGACCTAGCTTCTCCCGACCTTGCAAGACTCTCACCACCACCCCAGCCCTTGTATCGCCTCTCACACTCACATGTAAACACACTCCAGTGTTGCTTACAATGGAATAGCTGAAACTGGGTAGTTTGTAAAGAAAACTACCCAGGTAGTGAAACTGGGTAGTTTTCTACCCTGTTATGGAGTCTGGGAAGTCTGAGGTTGAGGGGTCACATCTGAGGAGTGCCTTCTTGCTAGTGGGGGCTCTCTGCAGAGTTCCGGGGTGGTGCAGGGCATCGCTAGGTGAGGGGGCTGAGCATGCCTCAGTTTCTCTTCCTGTTCCTATAACGTCACCCATCCCACTGCTATGATAACACATTAATCCATTAACCCATGCATAGATTATTCAAACATTCAAACCACAGTGCCTTCCTTCACAGAGCAGCATCCTGAAGACATGCATCCTGTAGACTCACGTCCTCACCTCCTGTTTTCTTCCCGGAGTCTCCTGCCTCCCCTCCTGCAGCTGCTGTCCTCCTGCCCACAGGTGACTTCCTTGTGGCAGGATCCCATGCCCCTTGGAAACCCTCATCTTGGTTAAACCCTTCTGCAACATTGCAGAAATTGTCTTCTTCCTGTTTTTTGGTTCTTTTGTCCTTTGGGCTAATTCTTCTCAATTTTATTGGCAGGATCCTCATTCTCCAAAGTTCCACCAAATGTGTATCTTGCCAGACTTCCCCCCTCAGTCCTGTGCATTTCTCTCTCTGGGCAATTTTAGTATCCCACCTTCAACCACAGCTTTAGTTACCATCTATATTTCAATAGCCTTGCCCAGCAGCAGAAGAAACTCTTAGTTGTAACTTCTTCTTCAGTTCCCCCTGCAAGACAGTCTTAGCCTGGGACTTTGCCTGAAATTGTACCTTGGTTTGGCATCTTCCTTCCTCTTCCTTGGCCTGGATCAGAACTAACACACATTGTTCTGCCCTTTCTGCCCAGACCCACCCAACATCTAAGGGCTCAGGGAATGAGGGATGTACCCAACGTGGGATCTCACATGTCAATTATTGTCTCAAACCAAGGGATCCACTTATGGTGAAGGAAGTGTGACACTGGGACCATGCCGATGGGCTGTACTGGTCCTGCTTCGTCCAGAAGCTACTACAGGGCATTACAGCGGCATCTCAAAGATGTAGCTGAGATGCTAGATTGGAGGCGACACCCTGTGGGGCTGGGGCGCTGTCCCTCTGGGTACATGCAGTACATGTATGCAGTACATATCTTAATCCTACAGCCATCCTGTGGGAGTGCCCTGTGCCCAGTGGGGCACACGCATCCAGAAGCTGAAGTTTGGGTTGGACGTGACCTTACTCACCATTAGTCCTAGTGACTCACGGGGCAATGTGTGATTTTTATCCCCACAACTTTAGGCTCTGTGGGGGTGACCAGAGGGGAGAGGCTTCCACCAGGAGACACAGTAAGACTCACATCACACTTAAAGCTACAGCTGCTGCCTGATCTGTGGGGTCTTCCCACAGCAGTCCAGCAGGCAAATAAAGGCGTCCCCACACTTGCAGGGTAACTGGCCTTGGCTGTCATGAATAGGCAGGGTTTCCTGTGATGGTGAAGAAAGGAACATGTTTGGCACTCAGGTGACTAGCTAGGCTATCTCTTGCTGCTCCCATGCCCATTTTTAACTGTGCACCGGAAGTCACAACAACCGTGACCCGAAACGGGCCTGGTGACCAGGGCTCCACCCTCTCAGCTATGAAGGTCTTGGCGACTTCATCAAACCAGCCACCCCAACGAGTAGAAACGCCCTCCAATGGGTAACAGAGCCCAGAAGGGCTGCCAGAGGAAAGAGGGGGGGAATGTCAAACACTGCCTTGGGGCCAACGGCAGCAGCAGGGGCTATGTTGCCCCGCTAGCTGTCCCCTTACAGGGTTGTCTGCAGAAACTGAAATCCAGCACGGTCTTGAAGGAGCCCTGGCAGCATGAAATGAACTTAAGGTGAGAAGTGAGCAGGTCCAAGCCAGGCAAGGGGAGACCGCAGTGGGCCTTACTGCTCTACCAGATCTTTGCAATACCCTGTCCAGCTCTCCACGTGCCCATATCCCAGTCTCCATGTGCTTTTCCTACAACTTCCTTCCGTGGACTGCCCTTGAGCTACGGAAATTGCATTTCCCACAAGCACAGAGAGTCGAAATGCCTGAAAGTTGCCATCCTTCTGGAGAGATCTTCACCAGTGCCTGGCAAGTGCAGGCGCTTGCAAGCCCAGCTGCCCGGCTGCGAGAGGGAACAAAATCTTAGCTGTAGTTTACTCTCAGGACTCCATGCAGGATGAGCCCAAAGCTAGAACTTCACCAGGTATCTTACCCTTGCTGCTTCCCTTTTCCAACCTTCCTTCCCCCACGCTCTCTCTGATTTCTCTTGGTAGCACCTTAATAAACCACTGCACATAAATTCGCAGCTCTGGTTCTACTCTGGGAGGCTCTACCTAATGCAACTTGTTATTCTTCATTCTTCCCCTGTACCCATCCTAGTGCCTCATATGTGTCAGATGATCGGTGAATGTTTGTCAATGAATAAATAAGTCAGTGAGTGAATGAATGGATAGGAGTAGATAGCACTGCAGATGTGAATATCCCCGTTGTTATTTTCCCCAATTAAGATTACTCTGGGGAGATGCTTATTGAATACTATCTGATCTTCTCAAGGCACAATGCAAGTAAATCTTTGCCGAAAGTAAATGAGAAAGCGTGAGATCGAATCTTCTTGAAGCGCAAAAGTCTCTGCTGTACTTTCAAAGGGACGTGAGGCAGCCCTGGGAGTCCACTCCGCAGCCACCTGGGAGCCCAGGGACGTCCGTGGGAAGTGGCAGGGTAGCCGCACATACATCTCCCCCCTCAGGCCCTCTCTCAGGTGAAGAACCGACAGGCCCCGGATAAAACAGCTACTCAGCAGAGCACTTTTTCATCTGGATTGACAGGTTTGAGGGGAAGATGGGTCAGTCAGGACTTTGAAGCCAGGGAAGGGGAAATCATTCAGATTCTTCAGCAAGCAGCACTGGTTCAGGCAGGAAGCATCTAATTTTAGCACCATCTTTGATGACAAATCCTTTCGTGCTTTTCTAACCTAATGAGGATGTACACTGGGACTAGCAGTGAAGGCTTGCAAAGATAGAAGACAAGATATTTATAGGCCTTAGAATACGCATGGAGGCTTTAACACATTTGCAGGCATCCGAGCCTGGCCTCCTTTGGGTTCCGTCGTTACCTCTTTGCGGCTGATTCGTGCTCCCGGCTTCCTGCTAAGCGGAGTCCAGTGTTTCTTCTGACGCCGGCAGCAAGAACTCGTGGGCTGCAGGGAGCACAATATTTCAAATGAAGGCCAAAAATAAATGGCATTTCACACCAAGTTCATATGAGCTGGTCTTTGGACCAAAAACATAATAAATACGGGAGAGTGGGCTGCATTGGAACCTTCCCATTAGACCGCGGAAACCAGTCTGAGACCTTGGAGAGGCCCCACCGGGGTCTTTTCATCAGGCAACTGTGAGACTTCGTGGAGCAGTCTTCGTGTGAGACTGCGTCATCCCAAAGACCTTTGCACTGTCCTTCCCATGAGCCCCAAAGGCAAGCACGTGGGACCTGGCATCAGACGGCCGGACTCAGAGCTGGGCTGTCCCGTGGGTAACCTCATAACCGTGGGCAAAGCACTCCCTGTGTCTCAGCTCCCTATCCATGAAGCCTGGGAAATAATATCAGCTCCATGTAGAAACACTATGTGAAATGAGTAAAGACATCTTACAACACATGAGACATCCTGGCACATAATAAGTTCTCAATAAATGTTAATGATTATGATTAGCTACTCCTTTTAATCCACTTACTTGAGACCATGCAGACTTAGTAACACCTGCCCGTGGAGAACATCTCAACAAACATCCCACTCGGGCATTCCAAGCACTGCTTCCACATTTGGACTGAAAAGCGTGATTTTATCAGATCTGTACGTATCAGCACAAGACAAACACTCCCATAACGCTGTTGATTGGTCTAATGCCCAGGGATGCAGAAATCAACTCCTAGCCCAGGAGCATATGTGTGTGTGTGTTCAATGATGCCCAAATGTTTCATCATGCGGTTCCTTGCCCAGAATGTACCATGTCTTCTGATCGTTTGAGCCAGTTTGGTGCGTAAAGTTAATGATATGCACATATATATTTCAGGAAGAGGAGGAGGAAAGTGGAAGAGAAGAGCAGCAGATAACTAAAGGCACCTCCTAAAGGATTCTACCACAAATGTCTAAATGACAGCGTTGATAGCTTAAGCTTCAAAAGAAACCGTTCTGTTATCACCCTGCAAGAAACGTGTTTAAAATTTTAAATAGTCATTATTGCCACGTTGCCGCATGTTCTCAATTTATTTCTTATTTATGAGACTTAATAAAAGTAATAAAAGCAAGTATTGGTTTCTCAAAAGTTAATGTCTTTTTTTTAATAACCAAATTATATTGAGAAGCACTTCAGTAAATAAAGGAAGAGATCCGGCCGGGGCCCAGTGGGGCGTGGAGCTGTGACAGGCAGCACACCGCTTGGAAGAAGCCCTTTTGAGCAGTCCCTGCAGAGGCCTGCTGGTCCGGGCGTTTCCGAACGTTGTATTCCCTCCTGCCCTTTCTCTTCTCCCTGTCTTTGGGGCCATCTAAGTTCTGGAGGAGGGTGGGGAGAGGAGGACTCGCACGTGGTTCAGGGAGAGGGCCTGGGGCAAGGGGCTGCCCCTGCCCTGGCTGCTGCCTGTGTCTCAGGGAAGCCACCTCTTGTGGTCTTTGGGGATGCTAGGCTGACAGCCACGGCTGAAGTCCTCGGGCCTTGCCCTGGACTCTTCATCCTGCTCTGAACATCTGGGCGCTGGGTCCCCCTGGGAGGCCTGCTCCCCACTGGGGCGTGCAGGGCCCCGGGACTGCGTCGGGCTCCCCAGCAGGAGGCTCAGCCCAGCCTCGGCTGTCTGCTGTCCAGGCCACGTGCCCCATCCTAAGAGGCTCGCGGGTTCCTCAAACCTCCCTGCATGATTCTTCCTCTAAAGCATCTTCACTCTGGGAGGAGGCAGGATTGGGGGGGGGGGGCACTAAGACACCTGCCTCATTGCCTCCTGAGCATGTTGCCCCCTGACATCCTACTTTCCTTTGCAGGTAGTTGAAAATCTGCTCTTGCGTCATATTCTGTGCACACACACACACACCCCGGACCCCCTGCCCGGCTCGTTTTATGCTCTCTGTGCTCAGCTTCCTCCGGCTTTCCTGCCGGAACCCACAAATCCTTTCGTCTCTCAGCAAAGTCCAGCTCTTATCAATCAAAAATCCTTTGGGGTTTTTAGACTGTTATCTTCACAGTGGATTTCAAGAGACTGTTTTTTTTTTTTTTTGAACTCAAAAATCAAAAAATTTGGGCTTTGTTCTAGACATTATCATCTTTTCCCTTGAGAGCTGAGAGGCAGAAAGCTGCCTGAACACTGGTGGGAAAGAAGGGGGGGTGGCGAGGGGAAAACAGGAAAATGATCCTCTGCCATGCTCGGCCGTGTGTAACAGCTCTGAGGGGTCCCCAAGAGTATGTTGAAGCCCTGACCCCAGTGCCTGTGAATGTGACCTTATCTGGCAATGAGCTCTCTGCAGATGCAAGCACATTACAATGAGATCACGCTCCATTAGCGCAGGCCCTCGTTCTGCAAAGCCTGTGTGTTTATAAGGAAAGAGAAGACACAGACGGACACAGAGAAGACGGCCGTGTGACGATGGGAGCAAACGAAAGCCAGAGTTTGCTGTCAACGTCGGAAGCCAAGAGGAGACAAGGAGTTCTTCTTCCCGGAGCCTTGGGAGGGAGCACGGCTCTGCTGACATAGGGATCTCACACTTCTGGCCTCCAAACCCATGAGACAATCGATTTCTGCTGTCTTAAGCCACATAGCTGGTGTAAGTTGCTATGGCAGCCCTAGGACACCAATACAAGGAGGTGGACAGGGGCTGGGACTATGTGAAGTGGCAGCCCACCCACCTCTGCTCTCTGCTATTAGACTCTAAGACAGATGAGTATATTAGTGAATCGTCTTTCAGATGCAAGTGGGTGAACGCCCAGCCCTTCCTGGTTTAAGCAAGAGAGGAAGTTTGTTGGCTTAACCAGAGGTCTGGGACTAGAGCTCACCAGCATCAGGAGTGGCTGGATCCAGGGCCTCAAACAGCATCACCATCACCTTAGAGCTCCATGTCTTCTGCTGCTCTTATCTTTCCCAGGTCAGCCCTTCCTCTTGGTCTATTAACCCCATGCTTTCGTTCCTTCCTCGTGGTTGTCTTCCTCCAGTTTCCTCCATCTTTCTCTGCTCAGCCAATCCATCAGTCAACAATCGATCTTAGCCTGAAAGCCCATTCAGCGCAAGGCAGGGCTGGGCACTGCCCAAGATTCCCAAGCCAGCCTCTCTCTCAATGGCTCGCTCTGTGTTCTTGGGAGAGCTATGTGACTTCTCTGTGCCCCAGTTCCCTCATCAGTACAACGGGGATAGTAAAAGTATGGGTCTCATGGTGTTATTTTGAGAATCAAGGGAGTTAGTAGATGCCGACTGCATGCAGTTCAGTGAGTTCACATACGTGAAATGTGGAGAGCAAGACCTAACATGTAGTGAGCACTGTCTATGTACCCCTGTTTATAAAGTAGTGGCATATTATGTAAAGTTCTTTTACATTAACAGTAGAACATTTCAAAACAAGCCTTTGGCACAGACTTGTCAGCCCCAGAAGTGACATAGATGAGGAAAGGGAGGCCCAGAGGAGTTTAGGATCTTTTCCAAGGTCACCCAGTCAGCGAAAAGTGCAGCCAAGATTCCAAAAGGTTTTCCACTTCCAAACTCTGAGCTTTTTCACTGTACAAGTTTGATCTCCCATTGCCCTGGCTCCTTGTCCTCCTTCACCCACAACACCCAGCCTCTCTCTCACCCTAAAAGCACCCTTCCCTCCGCCCCGCCTGGACCTCAGTGTCCCCTGCAGGCCTTAAGTTTCCATCTCTGTCTCTCCCTTTATTTGCTGGTATCTCTTAGAAGTAATGGCCGGGCGCGGTGGCTCACGCCTGTAATACCAGCACTCTGAGAGGCCGAGGCGGGCGGATCGCTCAAGGTCAGGAGTTCAAAACCAGCCTGAGCAAGAGCAAGACCCCGTCTCTATCAAAAATAGAAAGAAATTAATTGGCCAACTAAAAATATATAGAAAAAATTAGCCGGGCATGGTGGCACATGCCTGTAGTCCCAGCTATTTGGGAGGCTGAGGCAGGAGGATCGCTTGAGCCCAGGAGTTTGAGGTTGCTGTGAGCTAGGCTGACGCCACAGCACTCTAGCCCGGGCAACAGAGTGAGACTGTGTCTAAAAAATAAGAAGTAAGTGGCAACACTCAACTTCCCGTGTTCCCAATGCTTACTGACCTCCTCACCCTTTACAGCCTTCTTTCCTTTCTGGCATTCTCCCCAAAATACCGCCCTCTTGAAGGTCACCAAACATCTCTCAAATGTCAGATCAAATGGCCTTTCCTGAGGCCATCGTCCCAGCCTCAGTGTCAAAGTTGTCGGGCTGTCTGTTGCCCCTTCCTTGGGCTGGCGCCCACCCCAGGCTCTGCACCTGCGTCACCTCCACCTGGGGTGCAGAGGGACCCTGTGAGTGGGGCCCACCCATCCCCCACCGGCCAGCTCTCCAAAGCAGGGCCACCAGGTCAGCTGGAAAGAAAGAAGAAAGATGTTGCGTTCTTAATGTCTGGAGTTTTTCTTTTGCGCTATAGCCCAAGGAAAAGATGAAAAGATTTCCAAAAGACTTGCTTCTCCCAGGGAAAAATGCTCTCTTTAGGCCAAAAGAGAGGCAGTCAGGAAAAGAAATAAATGAACATGGGGTTTCTCAGAAGGAATTATGAACCCCCTGTACAACCGGCCACAGGGGAAAGAAAAGACCTGATGTGTTTGACGATCTGAGAGTCAGGGGCCCCGGGCACCAAGACGAGGAGGTCAGGGGACTGCGGGGAGGCGGAGGCCGAGGGCATGAGGCTCACAGGGACACCCCTCGGCCCCGTGGGGAGCAGAGGAACCAAGTGCAGCAGCACCAGTGGAGGGACGCAGCCCTGCGGGGGGG
>VSMD01083565.1:0-33420 GCA_008750895.1 Mirza zaza | reverse complement strand
CTGCCCCCTCCTCCCACCCTCCTCCCCCCTTCCTCCCCCTCTCCTCTCCCCTCCTCCCCCCTCCTCCCACAGCCAGCAGCGTCCAGGGGACGGGCCAGCTCTTGGAGGGAGATGGCAGCGGGTGGGGGCTGGGGGCTGCGGTCAGCACCAGGTGCCTGGTGAAGGGACGACAAGTAGATGCCACAGGGGCCACAGATGAGGTTTCCGTGTCCTTTTGTTACTGTTATTTCAGAAAGGGTGTGTGTGCATGTGTGCGTGTGTGTGCGTGTGTGTGCGTGTGTGCGTGTGCGTGTGTGTGTGTGTGTGTGTGTGTGTGTATGGGCGGTTGTTGAAAGTAGGGCTGCCAGAGAAAACATGCCCCATTTTGGAGACATACTTACACTAAAAAGTTATTTGTGGTTTATCTGAGATTCAAATTTAGCTGTGCATCCCATGCATTTATTTATCTATTTTTATTTCTGCTAAACCTGGCAACCCTAGTTGAAAAGAGCATTGGCTCAGGCGTCCAGGCCGCGGACTCTTCACCGCCGAATCAACCCAGCCGTGCGGCGGGGCAGCCTCTGCCCACCGAATGAGCCCCTCGTCCACGGCTGACTCGGCTTGAGGCTCCTCCTGCCCTGCTTGAATTGCCAGCCTGAGCCACCACCGGAGCCCCAAGGGGTCTTCCTTGGGGTGCTCCCACCCCTGCTATCAGCTCTGGCGCAGACCTAGCCTCCATCCCCTGCGGAGCCTCTGCACGGGCCTCCTTGCCTCCCCACTGCCAGTTCCAACTTCACGTAGCAGCCAGAGGGAGTTTTCTACCCTGCAGCCTGGCCACGTGCTCCCCTGCCGAAACCCTAGCACACCCTCCCTTCCTCACTGCTAAACTGCGCAGGACCCCAGAGGGTCCCCCTGCACCCTCCTCTCTGGCCCATCCCCCCAGCCCCTTCCTCATCCTCCTCTGACCCGCCACGCTGAAGCATTCCAGTTCCCCGAACAGCCTCTTTCTCGTCTTGGGGCTGCCGTGTCCGGGACGCCTCCCTGTCCCCTGTGCCTTTCATTTGTGGAACTCCCTCCTTAAAGCCCCAGCTTCACACGTCCCCCTCCCCCTCAACCTGGACCAGGAAGGGGTCCCGACCTCCAAAGCGAGGGCGGAACCTTCTTTCAGTCCCTTCATCCCCTCCCTTCCCCCACGACAGAAGTTATTTCTCTGTATCGTGACTGTCCTTGTCACTGTCTCAGCTGCCGGATTTGAGAGCATCTTGGAGACAGGCGCCGTGTCTCGTTTGCTCCTTCATTCATTCATTCATTCATTCATTCATTCATTCACGTGTACATGACTGTTAAGCACGTACTGTATCCAGGCACCGCGCTAGTTGCTGGGGGTATATAAATAAACAAGTCATCGCATCCTAGCGTGCGTGTGGGCATCATACAATAAGCAATTGAACAGACATAAGAGATGGCAGGTGGTGACATGTGCTATGAGGAAAAATAAAGGACAGCAAGGGGATAGAGTGGGCAGGAGCCCAGGTTCCGGCAGAGGGAGCTGGAGGGTGGGAGGGTGTCATGTCAGAGAGTGGCCCGGACTGGCTGGTCCTCAGGCTGGAGTCCTGTAGCGAGTTTTCCACCTGGTGGTGGAGAACCCTGGGAGAGCCCGGGGTGGGGAAGATGGGAGTGGAGCCTCCTCTAACACAAAACTCGTCGAGGGGACCAAGGTGCCTTCTGCTACTGGCAGGAGCACAGCAAGCTCGGCGTGGGGCAAACTCCCCCAGACTGAGCCCGGAGGACGGGCCCAGAGTGAGACCGAGGAGTGGGATTCAGTACAGAACTCACTGGAGCACAAGCAGGTGAGCCGTCGTGCCTGGGGGTCAGCAGGAAAAAAGAAGCAACAGATTTGGACACTCAGGGACAGAATGTAGAGTAGCCACAGACAAGATGTTTAAAGAAATAAAAGACGCAATTACAAAGATGAGCATATAAAACAAACAAAAATGAAGAGAGAGAGAGAGAGAGGGAGAGAGATTTGGGGAAAAAGCAAATGAAACTTCTAGAAATCAAAAGCATTATCTCAAAGTCTAAAATTCAACAAACAATACACAGTTGACCAGAGAATTATTAATAATAAGCCAGAAGTTATATATAAAGAATGCAGCAAAGAGACGTAAGAAGGTGGCCAAGATGAAAAGAGATCAAGTGATATAAAGAACAGAATGAGAAGATCTTGTATACTGGAGACCCAGAAAAAAAAAAAATAAGGGGATGGAAAAGAGGGAGTATTTGAAAACAAAAGTGGCTGCAAATTTTCTAGAAGGGATGGAAACCAGATCATTAGAACCAGGAAACACAAAATGTCTCAAGCATAATAAAGACAAATGAATCCATGCGTATACACATTTCGTGGAAACTGCAGAAGGCCAAAGGCAGAGAGTGATGCAAGTGGTCGGGGACAGGCGAGATAGATCATCTACAATGGAACAACAGGACGTGAGCTGACTTCACGACAACCACGACGGGAGCTAAGAGACGGGAATAATATCTTTAAAGTGACGAGAGCAAATAAATGTCAATTTATTACAGAGTTATGTCCGGGAAAAGTACCTGCCAAAGAACAAGAGAAAAAGAAACAAATACATTTTGCATTTCGAGAATGATCCAAAGAAACTCCCAAGAAGGAAAATGATTCCAGTAGTCAGCCTGAGATGCAAGAATGAATGCGGAGCCTATAAAGTGCTAAGTGGGTCGAGCTAATTCAAAGAGCATCTGTATAAAATATTGATTTCATTTGTGATGTTAAGAACAGATATGAAATGTTGGACAACAGCAGTGTGCAAGTCAGGTAGGGAAAGACTGGAGCCACAGTGTCCTAATTTGGGGGCATTAAGTAGGGTAGGTATGAAGACACTGTTTAGCAGTTGATATTGTTAATTAAATGTGCACGGTAAAACTGCAAATACAACAACTACAAAAATAAAACTGAGCTGGGTGTGGTGACTCACACCTGTAATCCCAACACTTTGGGAGGCTGAGGCGGGAGTATTGCTTGAGGCTAGGTGTTCGAGACCAGCCTGGGCCAAATAGTGAGACCCTGTCTCTACATCATGAAACTTTATGTGTTTTACTAAGCTACCTAAAAAACAAACACAAAACCCAAAACTGACTACAGTGCTAACAAAGATGTAGAGCAAGTGGAACTGCCTTGCATTGCTGGTAGAAATACAAGGTGGCACAGTTACTTTGGAAAACACTTTGGCAGTTTCTTACCAGTTAAATATACACCAACATAGTGACCCAGCAATCCCTTGTCTAGATATTTATTCAGAGAAACAAAAATGTATGTCCATACTTTTACTTGTATGTAAATATTTTTAAGAAAGCTCTATTGAGATATTCATATACCATAAAGTTAACCCTTTTAAAGGATATAATTTGGTGGTTTGGGTTGTGCAACTATTACCACTGTCTAATTCCAGAACTTTTCATCATTCTAAAAAGAGACTCTACACTCTAGCCCAGGCAACAAAGTGAGACTCTGTCTCAAAAAAAAAAAAAAAAAAAAAGAGACTGTACACCCATTAGCAGTCACTCCCCATTCCCTCCTCCATACCCTGGCAACCACTAATCTATTCTCTGTCTCTGTGGATTTGCCTATTCCGAACATTAATGATTCCTCATAAATGGAATCACACTCGTCATAAGTGAAATCCTTTGTTTCTGGCTTCTTTTACGTAGCACAGTATTTTCACGGTTCATGCATGTAGTAGAATGTTTCAGAACTGCCTTCTGGTTTTTTTTTTCTATATATATATTAGTTGGCCAATTAATTTCTTTCTATTTATAGTAGAGACAGGGTCTCACTCTTGCTCAGGCTGGTCTTGAACTCCTGACCTCAAGCAATCCACCTGCCTCGGCCTCCCAGAGTGCTAGGATTACAGGCGTGAGCCACCGCCCCCAGCCCGCATTCTGTTTTATGGCTGAGTAATTCCACTGTTGCTGGAGCTCTGGGTCGTTTCCACTTTGGCTGTGATGAACAACATGAATATTTTGCGATGAATATTCACGTACAGCATTTTGTGTGGACAAATTCTCTTGGATGTACACTGGGGAGTGGACTTTCTGAGTCATATGATAACTCTGTTTAATTTTTTTAGAAACTATCAAATTGTTTTCCAAAGTGGCTGCATGATTTTATATTCCCACCAGCAATGTAGGAGGGTTCCAAAGTCTCCACTTCCTCGCCAACACTTGTTATTATCTGTCTTTTTCATTGTAGCCATTGTTGTGGGTGTAAAGTGGTTGTACACAAATATTTATAGAAGCTCTATTCATAACCTTCCCAAACTGGAAACAGCCCAAATATACATTGACCAGATAAACTAACTGTGGCACAACAATTCAATGGAATACTATGCAGCAATAAAAAGCACTCACACAAACAATAACATCTCAAAGTCTCAAAGTCACTGTGCTAAGTGACAAAAGCCAGACACAAAGGCAATGTCTGACTCTGTTTGCATGACCTTCTAGAAAAGGCAAAACTATCAGGATGGAGAACAAACAGATCAGGGGATGTGAGGGGTTGGGGGGAGGGGGAGGATATTGAACTACAAAGGGTCATGAGGGAGCTTAAAAGAAAACCCACCTTATTTTAGAATATTTTAGACTCACAGAAAAATTGCAAAGATAGTACAGAGAGTTCTCATATAGCCACACCCAGTTTTCCTATTATTAATGTCTTACATTAGTATGGTCCGTTGTCACAGTTAATGAACCGATATTGATAGATTATTATTAACTGGAGTCCATACTTTATTTGGATTTCTTTAGTTTTTCCCTAATGCTGCAGGAGCCCAGCCAAGATAGCACATTATATTAAGCCATCATGTGTCCTTGGGCTCCTCGTGGCTGTGACAGGTTTTCAGAATTTCCTTGTTTTTGGTGGCCTTGATTGTTGTGGGGAGTCTGGGTGGGGCATTTTGTAGGATGCCCTTCCGTGGGATTTGTCTGATGTTTTTCTCATGAATTGGCTGGGATAGTTGACTTCGGGGAGGAAGACCCCAGAGATGCGGTGCCATTCTCATCACGTCGCAGTGATGAGACGTGTCATATGTATGTCATCTGCTCGTTGACATACATACGAGCAGCTCTTGGACAGGGCAAATGGCACAGAACAGACGTTATTAACAACAATGACAATGAGGGGACATGCATCCGAGTGACTTGTCACTGGGATGTCAATCTCTACCACCTGGCTGAGGTAGAGTTTGTCAGGTTTATGGAGGGGGCTTTTAAAGGTGATAATAACATAATTTTGAGAATTGGTTGGTGATTGTGTAACTGTATTTATTAAAACTCACAGAACTGTTCATTTTAAAAGTAAATTTTATCGTGTTTAAATTTACTTCCATAAACTTGACTTTTAAAAATGGATAGAATTGGTCAGGGACAGTGGCTCACACTTGTAATCCTTGCACTTTGAGAGGCTGAGACGGGAGGATCGCTTGAGGCCAGGGGTTTGAAACCAACCTGAGAAACATAGGAAGATCCCGTCTCTACAAAAACAAAAACAAAAATTAGCCAGGTATGGTGGTGTGCCTGTAGACTCAGCTACTCAGGAGGCTGAGGCAGGAGGATCACTTGAGCCGGGGAGTTTGAGGTTGTAGTGAGCTGTGATGATACCACTGTACTCTAGCCTGGGCTACAGAGTGAGACCCTGTCTCAAAAAAATTGATAGAATAGGGAGAAACTGACACATCCACCATGAGCATGGGGCATTTCAAATGTCTCTCTTAATTATTGATAGCAAGGCTGAAAACATTAATCAAGACATAGAAGATTCGAACACCATTAGTAACAAATTTCATCTAATGGACAGTAATTGAATCCTTCGTTCCACAATCAGGTTCATCTCAAGCAAGCATGGACCATTTACAAAAATTGATTTTATACCAGAATAGAAAGCAAGTTCTAAAAAATGTCAAAGAATAGGTACAGCTTGAGCATTCCTTATTCCCAAATATTTGGGACAAGAAGCATTTCAGATTTGGGATTTTGTAATATTTGCATTATATACGTATCGGTTCAGCTTCCCTAACCCCAAAATTCAAAATCCCAAATGCTCCAGTAAACATTTCCTTTGAGCGTCATGCCAGTGCTTGAAAAGTTGCAGATTTTAGAGCATTTCAGATTTCGGATCTTCAGATTAGAAAATACTCAATTTGTATTATACAGAGCATATTCTTTCACCATTGTGCAATGAAGTTATAGGGTAATAACAAAAATGCAATTTAAAAAAAACCCATATATTTAGAATTTTGTCAGAGGGATGAAGAAATTGACCAAAGAAACAGAAAAGAGAGATGAAGCATATGTGGAACTCCGACATATAACGATGGATGCATGTCACATCAGTGGGCAAGAGGGACTATTCAATACTCACAGTGGGTAAAATCGATTATGCACGTGCAGGAAAGGTGCTGTTGGATTGCCACTTCACAGAATACCCAGGAACCAGTTCTAGATGGATTAAGGATTTACATGCCAGAAGGACAACTTTAATACTGCCTAAAGAAAATACAGGTCAGTATCTTTCTGATTTCAGGATAGGTAAAGATTTCTCAAATAAATCTCCCCAAAAAGTGTTAATCATGATGAAAAGATTGATACAAATTAAAAAATAATAATTTCTATTCCTGCAAAGATATCTTAAAGCAAGTGAAAAAAACAACGCAAATCTGGGAGGAGATGTGTTCACATGTAACTGACTCAGGATTGGTATCAAGAAACCCTTCTGGATCAGCAAGAAAAAGATAAACAACTCGAGAGAAAAATAGGCAAGCAACATGAACCCGGCGTTTCACAAAGGATGAAACAGCTATGGCCAAAAAACGTGCGTAAGCCCAGTGGTAACTGGCACATGGAAGTCAAGACCACAGTGAGATATGATCTTCTAATTGGCTGGTAAAAATTATGACATCTGACACTACTAAATGTTGGCAAGGATGTGGATCAACAGGAACTCTCAAAATTGTTGGTAAGAATGTAAGTTGGGCAGGGTGCCCGGTGGCTCACGCCTGTAATCCTAGCACTCTGGGAGGCCACGGCGGAAAGTTTGCTTGAGGTCAGGAGTTCGAGACCAGCCTGAGCAAGAAGAGTGAGACCCCCGTCTCTACTAAAAATAGAAAAATTATCTGGTTGTTGTGGTGCACATGCCTGTAGTCCCAGCAACTCGGGAGGCTGAGGCAGGAGGATTGCTTGAGCCCAGGAGTTGGAGGTTGCTGTGAGCTAGGCTGACTCCATGGCACTCACTCTAGCCTGGGCAACAGAGTGAGACTCTGTCTCAACAAACAAACAAACAGACAAACAGAATGTACATTGGTTCAAGCACTTTGGAAAAACAGAAATGTAGGCGTTTCTTTGTCTACAGGAGCACTGCACATCTATGTTCCAGCAGTTCTCCCAGGATTCTATCTAAGAGGAGGCTTGCAATGGACCCAGAGACACCCCGAGAGCAGCAGGTCTGTCTGTGATCGGGCTGGAAGCCGCCCAGCTGCCCGCTGACAGGAGAGTCGCTGGACAAATTGTGATACATAGCAATGTCATAAAGCTCTGAGAACAAATGGACCACAGCTCCTGGCCACGTGGCTGAATCTAAGACGTGGTGGTGAGCGAAAAAACCAAGTCCCAGAGACTACATGTAGGTGAATACCTTTTTCATAATGTTTAAAGCCAAGAAAAGGTAAATACCATTTATCTAAGCACGTATACTGTACTAAGCTATACAGACAGAGCAGTGACCAACACACAAAATCCAGGACACCTGTGTGGTGGGGGAGGGGACATGGGGTAGCATAGGGGAGAATCAGGAATTTGGATTTTATTTGCAGGCAGAGGTGGGGGTGTTTCCAAGGAGAAGAGTGATACGGTTCCATCTTGTTTTAGAAAAATGATGGAAGAAGGTGCGGAGGCTACATTGTAAGTGTGCAGGTTTTCCTTCTCTGAGCCTCATTTCTCCCTAGTCATGGGAAGAGGAAACACTTACTATGTATCAGATGTTGTCTAAGAATATTAGATCACTTAATTGTCACGGCAGCCCTGTGAGGGAAATAACACGCAGGAGGAACTGCAGCACAGAGAGGTTAAGTGGCCCGCCCAAGGTCACACAGCTCCTCAGTGCTGGGGCTGAGACCCAAAGCAGGCTCCCTTCCCTGTCAGCAGCATGAGGGGATGGGAGGGACCCAGTGGGTGTCGCTACCTAGGGGTGGCGGGGGCTGTGTGCGTTCAGGCTGTGGTCCCATCCAGGGTGCACAGAACGTCAGCTTGGGTTCTTCTCCTGCAGGGCCCTCCGGGGGCGGGGGGAGCAGGCAGCGAGGTGGCTGAGGATGCCAGACAGCCTGGGTTCAAGTGGGCTCTGCGGTTCGCTCCCACGGGCCTTGGCGAGCCCCTTGGCCTCTCTGAGACTCTGTTTTCTCACCTGTGAAATGGGCATTGTCCTATGTTACTTCGAGGACTGATGAGAAAGGTGTGAGCGGCCTGGCCCCTGCCCGGCGTGATGGCAGCGCAGTCACCTGTCCATGGATGTCGCCAGCAGCTCGCTAGGCAATCTCCTAACAGGGCTTGGCCAGGGGTGTGAGCAAACTCCTGATCCGGGGCCTAGCACGCTATAGGTGCGGCAAACTGTGTCCAAGATCGTCTTGATGGGAGCCTCAGCCTGGGCGCCAGAAGATCAGAGGCTTCTGGAAGGTTCCCTTCCCGGCTCCCCAGCTGGCTGGGCACGGCCAGGACAGCGCTGCCAGGTTCCGGGGCGGCCATTCCCATCGTGACCTCCAGGGGTCAGGGTTGGCCGATTCTGTCTCCCTCCCTGGTCCCGGCACCTGTGAGTGGCGGTGACATCCTGCCATCTGCGAGGTGGGCATTTCCAGCGGGAGCGTGTTCGAGGCTGGCTTGGCCTTCCCAGCTCTGTTAAAGAAGAAAATTGGGGAGTCTGTCCATCCACCTGCTGAGCCGTCTGCTGTTCTTACATCCACCCGTCCATTTGTCCCTGTGTCCGGTCACCTCTCTGTTCGTCCCCTCACCCTCTGTCTGCCAGCCAGCCGTTACTCCTTTATCTTCCATTTGTCCATCGATTCTTCCATTTGTTCCTGTACCCGGACATTCATCCGATTTCTATTTATGCATTGTCTTCCACCCATCATCCATCCATCCTTCCTTGCTTCATCCATGCATCTGTCTGTCCCTCTGTCCATTATTATTTTATTCGCCCATCTGTCCCTTCACCATCCATCCAGCTGTTAGACACCTGTCCATCTGTCTATCCCACTGCCGTGAGACCCTATGTTGAGTGAGGCTGTGCTCAACGCTAGGGACCCCATAAAAGGAGGGGATCCAGCGCCTGCTTCTGCCGCCCCACCTGAGCTCATGGTTTGGCGGGGACTGGAGAGGTACCAGACAGTGAGAACGCAGCGACATATGTGTGGCAAGCTGGGAGTGCAAAAATGTCACGTTTCCTTATTAATTTTTACATCACATTGGACTCCAAGGCCTGCCCCTCCCCCCATCCCTTGCATGGCAGGAAATTTGATTTGTCCTTTGTGGAGAAGGCCCTTGGGTTAAACCCAAATCCGGGAGGCGTACGTCACTCCTGGAAGGAAAATGGGGAAAGGGTTTTAGTTAAACTTCAGCCCAACGTGGTCACTGCCAAGGTCCTCAAATTCGAGCCTGTGGGTGTCTTATGTCTCTCCCCTCCCCACCCCCAGGCTTCTTGGCCCAGGGGAAGCTTTGGGCTGAGAACCTGCCTGTCACAGGTCCCCCCCCCACCTCCCAGTGGCTTTGCTCCTTCTCCCCGAGCCCAGGCTGCCCGGCCACGCGCCTCCCCAGCGCCCCTGGAGCCCGAGAGCGTGGCTTGGCTGCTTCCTAGGTGGGGCGTTAGAGGGGTGGGAAGCTCTCCCACTAGAGGGGCCTTGTGACTAGGGTTGGGCAGGGGAAGGGGGAGGGGAGGGAGAGAGAGTGCAGGAGAGCGGGCTTGGTGAGCAGGGTGGCGGTGGGAGGGGCCAGAGAGAAACCAAAGGGATAAGAAGGGGACAGGTTATGGGCTTGGGTAGTAGGGAGATAGTGAAGGTCTCTGACCAGAGGAGTTCCCGAGCTAAGTGGTGCTTCGGAAAGGTCACTCTGGCAGTGGGTGGAGACAGGTTGGAAGGGCGTCCGGGAAGGAGTAGCTGTCCTTAGTTGTCCCTGGGTGGACACAAGGTGGTGACGAGCCACCCTGCCCACGGTCCTGCTGACAGCTCTGCAGGCCTTGGGAGCTTAGGCGGGGGCGGGGCGCCATCAGGCTGAGCTTTGGGTTCCTGGGCAACGACATCTGTCACTGAGGCGGGGAACCCAAGAGGGAAGAGAGAACTGGTGGTGTGCATGGGTCGGTTTTATTTAGTTGTTTATTTTTCAACATTAAACAAATGGGGAGCTGTAGAGAATGTCCAGGACATACAGCACACATAGTTTGGCAAATCCCCGCGTCACCACCAGCCCGGCGAAGAAGGAGGACACGGCCACCACCCCGGACAGCCCGGCGCTCTTCCTCCGTCACCCCCTCGCTGTGCCGGCGAGGACACGTTCTGCTGGCACACAGAGAGATCGCGCCGGACTTGTCCGTAGCTTTCCCGCCTGGGTCAGCACCTCGTGTCTGCAGTTTGGGGTTTGCCTGTTGGGGAGTCGGAATGAATGAAACCCGCATTCCTTCCTGCACCCCACGCTTGTGAGGCTCACCTGCGGTGTCGCGGGCAGGTGTAGTCTATTCCCGTTCATTGCTGTTTGCTCTTCCGCTATGTGAACATAACTGCGATGCTTTTGTTGTTGTTTTTCTGTTTTTGAGACAGAGTCTCACTCTGTTGCCTGGGCTAGAGTGTCATCAGCCTAGCTCACAGCAACCTCAATCTCCTGGGCTCAAGCAATCCTCCTGCCTCAGCCTCCCGAGTAGCTGGGACTACAGGCATGCACCACCATGCCCGGCTAATTTTTTCTATATATCTTTAGTTGTCCAATTAATTTCTTTCTATTTTTAGTAGAGACGGGGTCTCGCTCTTGCTTAGGCTGGTTTCGAACTCCTGACCTCGAGCGATCCTCCCACCTCGGCCTCTTAGAGTGTTAGAAATACAGGTGTGAGCCACTGCGCCCGGACTACTATGATGTTTTGATTCACTGTTTTCCTGAGGGTCGTGCGGGATGTTTGCAGGTCGGGGCTATTTCGACCGATGCTGGGAGCATTCGTGTAGGTGAGCATTGGTACCTACGTGCGTGCCTTTCTCCAGCCTAAATATCTGGGGGTGCAGTGTCTAGGCCACAGGTCACGCATGTCTTCAGCTTTGCTAGATAATGCCAGTTTTCTGTAGTCGTCCAACAAATTCATGGTCCCTCCCGGCTGTGGGTGAGTGTTACGGGTCCTCCATGGAGCCACACGTCGCCCACTTTTGGCAATCTGGTGGGTGTGTCGCGGCATTTCATTGTTATTCTAAGTTTCATTTCCACTGCGGCATATACTTATGGGCCGTTGGGTTTCCTCTTTTTTTTTTTTAAGTGCCTATTCAAAGCCTTCACCTGCTTCCTACTGGGTTGTTTGTAGCAGACACCTCTGGGGCCAGCGTCCCTCTGCTTCCAGCTTATGTCACCTCCCCTAGCCGGAGAGCCAGTTTTTCCACATTCTGCCAGTGGTGCAGGGAGCCGGGAGTGGCAGGAAATGCGCCAGCCTCCCGACCTCGACCTCCACGGGAACAACTCTGGAGCTCTCAGGAGGTTTGGAGGCCTATAGCAGCGACCTTGACAATGCCCTTGTATTGGGGTTTCCGCCTCCCCTGCCTCAGTATCCCCTCTTCCCCCAACTCTTGCTCCTGGCACCACCTTGTGGACACACTGTCTGCGCCCATGTCCTTGTCTTGGTCTTCCTCTTCATCTTTTCCTTACCGATTTGCAGAAGATGTTTATGTATTCTGGATACTATTCCTTTGTCAGTTATAGTATCACAAATGTCTCCCATTCTGCGACTTGTCTTTGTTGCCATTTTTTCCTTGTTTTTTGATGAACAGAAGTTCTCCAACTTAATATAGTCTGATGGACTAAACTTTTTTTTTTATGGTTAGTGCTTTTTATGTCTAAGAAATCCTTCCCTCTACCAAAATCTCTATTATTGCCTAGAAGCTTTATAGCTTTTAACCCTTAGGTCCTTCATTGATTTTTTTGTGACCGGTGTGTGCTAGGGTCAGATTTTACTTTTTCCCAAAGGGACACTCAAATGTCCTAGCACTGTTTTTGGGAAAAGTCACCTCTTCCCTCCATGCTCAGAAATGCCACCTCTGGCATAAACCAGGCAGCCACTGTATGTGGGGGACCGTTGGTGAGTGCTGTGGCCTGTGTCATGTTTCTACATGGCTCACATTGTCCCTCAGTTAAGCTTTAGAATTTTATCTGAATTTCGCACATTTCTGGTTAGATTCGTTTTTTAGTACTTGACATATTTTGAAGGTATCATAAATGGTGGTTGTGTTCGTTATCTATGGCTGTGTAGCAAATGACCCCACAGTTTACCCTACAACTCCGTGGCTAGAACAGCAAACATTTATTGTCTCCCAGTTTTTGTGGGCCAGGAATCCAGGCATGGCCTAGCTGGGTGGCTTTGGCTCAGGGTCTCTTATGACGTTTCAATCAAGTTGAAGGCCAGGGCTGCGGTCTCATCCGAGGGCTTGACTGGTGGAGGTGACCCACAGGGCTGCCCCATGCATGACACGGCAGCTGGCTTTCCCCAGAGCAAGTGATCTGGGAGAGAGGAAGACAGAGTACCCAAGACTGAAGCTGCAGTCTTTTTATAACCCAATCTCAGAAGTGACATCCCATGATTTCTGTCATATCCTGTTCATTAGAAATGAGTCACTCAATCCAGCCCCTACAAGGAGATGGGATTACACAGAAACATGCATACAGGAAGACAGGGGTCATTGGGTTGGGGGGACTTTAGAAGCTGCCTATTACAGTGATGTCTTAAAATTTTCCTTTCCTAACTGCTGTGACTACTATACAGTATTGCCTAATGATGTTTTAATATTGACTTTTGTACTCAGAAGCCTTGCTAAACTCTCTTATTAATTCTGATAGTTTATCTGTAGATTCTTTGCATTTTTATGTTCTCATCACATCATCTGTGAATGATGGAGTTTGTTTTTGTCTTTCCAATCCTTGTATGTTTTGTTTTATTTATTTTCCTTTCCTTACTACACAGGCCAAGTCTTACAGAACAATATTTTAACAGCTGTGCTAATAGCAGGCTTCCTTATCTCATTGACAATCTCAAGGGGAAAGTTTTTGACAGTTTCACCTGAAAGTATAGTATTTGCTATAGAGTTATATATATATCAGGTCAGATATTATCAGATTTAGGAAGTTCCCTTCTATTTTTTTTTTTTTTTTTTGACACAGAGTCTCACTTCATTGCCCAGGCTAGAGTGAGTGCCATGGCCTCAGCCTAGCTCACAGCAACCTCAAACTCCTGGGCTCAAGAGATGCTTCTGCCTCAGCCTCCCGAGTAGCTGGGACTATAGGCATGCGCCACCATGCCCGGCTGATTTTTTCTATATATATTAGTTGGCCAATTAATTTCTTTCTATTTATAGTAGAGACGGGGTCTCGCTCTTGCTCAGGCTGGTTTCGAACTCCTGACCTCGAGCAATCCGCCCGCCTCAGCCTCCCAGAGTGCTAGGATTACAGGCGTGACCCACCGCGTACGGCTTCCCTTCTATTTTTATTATAGTTTACTAAAGTTTTTTTTTCGTTTTAAATCTTGAATGGATATTGAATTTTGTCAAACATCTCTTGCATATATTGTGTTATTAGAATTTTCTAATTTGATCTATTAATGTCATGAATTACATTAATTTTTTCTATTGTGAAATATACATTGTATTTATTAAACCTACATTATCCTCTTATATGTTACTGGATTTAGTTTGCTAATATTTTGTTTTTATAGCTATGTTCTTCAGAGAGAGGAAGCTGTAATTTTTCTTTTTCATATTGCCTTCTTGGGGTTTGGTGTCAAGATTATGCTAGCCTCATAAAATAAGTTTGAATCTTCATAAGGCCTCAGGCCAGTTTGGAATTATTATTTATTTCTAGAATGTTTGTTAGAATTTGCCAGTGAAACTGTCTGGTCTTGAGTTTTCATTGTGGGAAGACTTTTGACTATAGATTCAAGTTCTTTAATGTGTGTACTGTTTAGGATTTCTATTTCTACTTAAGTCAGTTTAGGTGAGCAATGCTTTAGTAGGAGTTTTATAAAATTTAATTTTATTGGCATAAAGTTGTTTATAATATATTTTTAATGATTAATGTCATAGCATAATAATGTTCCTCTTTTCCTACCTAACTTAGGGTTTGTGACTTTTTTCTAATATCTTTATCATTTCTCCAGAGGTTTGCCAATTTTGTTAGTCTTCTCGAAGAGACAATTTTAATTTTTGTTTATTTTCTTAATTATATGTTTCCTTACTATAACTTATGCTTTTATAATTATATTTTTCTTTCTTATACTTTTTTGGGCTGGTTGAATCTCCTATTCTTTTTCTAGATCCTTGGGATGGATGCTTAGCTCATTACTTTTAAGCCTTTATTTTTTTCTGATATATGCTATATATTTCTTATAAGTATTACTTTAGAAAAATTCCCTATAGGTTTTGATGTATGATATTATCTTACTGTTCACTTCAAAATGTTTTTAGTTTTTAATTGTGCCTTCTTTGATCCATGTGTTATAAAGAAATGTGTCTTTAAATTTTCCAGATCCATGGGGATTTCCTAGTTATTTATGTTTTTATTGATTTCTATTATATTTTAATTACATTGTGGTCAGAGGAACATTATATGAATGATTTGAATTCCTTGAAATTTGTTGAGATTTGCTTTATGGCTCAGACTATGAGCCATATGGTCAAATGTTCTGGGTTTACCTGAAACGTGTATTTTACAATTATTATGTGCAGTGTTCTACGTGTGTTTATTACATCTGGTTTGTTAACTCAGTTCTTCAAATCTTCTATATCCTTTTGTCTTTTTCTATTAAATTGAAAAAGGTGTCCTAAAAATCTCTTATTATGGCGGTTGCTTTTTTGTGTAGTCCTATTAAGTTTTGCATTATATATTTTAAGCTTATGTTATAGGTACAAATTTAATATTGTTGTCTTCCTAGCAAAATTAACTTTTATCATTATCTTCACTTCTGGTAATGTTTTTTTGCCTGAAAGTTCATTTTGTCTTTTATGAATATAAATAGCTGCATCAGCTTTGTTTTTACCAGTATTTTTATATTATTACTTCAAACCTTTCTTTATTCTTATGTTTTAAATGTATCTCTTTCTTTGTAAACAGTGTAATTCTTTCCCTCATCCAGTCTGAATTCTTTGCCTTTCAGCTGGAACATTTAGTCCATTTATATTTAATATAAATTTATATGTAAGTGTAAATATAATGTATATTTAGTACAAATATTTAGAATTAAATCTATTATTTTGTGCTATTTATTTTATTCTATTTTCTCTCTTCTCATTGGGCTTTAAAAAATTGCATGTATTTTATCATTTCATTTTATCTCTTAACTTGTTTGAAATGATATACTCTGTTTCTATTCCCTTAGTGTGGGGTTGCTTAGTGTAGCAACCCTTTTCTGTAAAGGGCCAGATAATAAATATTTTAGGCTTTGTGGGCCACAGTTGTCAGTCCATCACACATTTTTTGTTTGGATTTTTATTATGCTTTTAAAATTGTAGAAACCATTCTTAGCTTGCAGGCGATACAAAAACAGGCTTTAATCTGGATTTGGTCCTAGGGCTGGCCATAGTGTGCTGACCCCTTCTAGAGTTCATCCTAGAAATGATAACATGCACACAACTTATCAAAGCCTACAGCTAATGAAAACCTTTACCCTTCCTCTGGGTAACACATTGACGTTAGAACATTTTGATACTATTTACTTCCCACCCCCAATTCATATGTTATATTTCACTAAATATTATTATCACTGTTTTATATAGCCAATGTTTGTGCATGTTTGCCCAACATATTTACCACTTTCTCTGCTCCTTTTTCTTTTTTTTGTACCTCTGACCTTCTATCTATTATAGATCTGTCTATAATAGATCATTTTCCTTCTACCTCAAGTACATGTTTTGGTCTCCCTCTGTTGCTCGGGCTAGAGTGCCGTGGCGTCAGCCTACCTCACAGCAACCTCAAACTCCTGGGCTCAAGCGATCCTCCTGCCTCAGCCTCCCGAGTAGCTGTGACTATAGGCATGCACCACCATGCCCAGCTAATTTTTTCTATATATTTTTAGTTGGCCAGCTAATTTCTGTCTATTTTAGTACCGTGTTTCCCCGAAAATAAGACCTACCCATAAAATAAGCCCTAGCAGGATTTCTAAGCATTTGCACAATAGAAGCCCTACCCCAAAAATAAGCCCAAGTGATGGGCGTGGCTACACAGCGCTTCTGGACAACCCATGCATTTCGTCTCGGAGCGGGAAAGAACATGAGCAGCCCTTCTCATCTGCCCCAGGAGAGCTCTATTGCTCGACATGAGAGATGGGGGCCAATGGTTCTAAAGGAAATAGAGTCGCAAGAAATTCAGGATGGAATTCGGGGTTTGGAGAGTTATGATGATGTTCCAGAAGACGACGACTTAACTATATTTGAATAAATGTAGCTTGTTGTACCATACTTAAAAAAAAATAACATATCCCCTAAAAATAAGCCCTAGAGTGTCTTCTTGAGGAAAAATAAATACAAGACCCTGTCTTATTTTCGGCGGAACACAGTAGAGACAGGGTCTTGCTCTTTCTCAGGCTGGTCTCAAACTCCTGACCTCAAGCGACCCTCCCGCCTCAGCTTCCCAGAGTGCTAGGATTACAAGTGTGAGCTACTGCGCCTGGCCTAGAATTTTCTTTCGTGAGGGTTTGCTGGTGATGAACTCTCTGTTTTTCTTTGCCAGAAAATGTCTTGAAAGCAGGACTCGAGGGTTCTAGTACTAGGTCTGTCGCCACGGCTGCCTAGTCTTTTCTAGGCCTCAGTTTCCCCACTGGTGAACCAAGAGGAAGAGCCAGTCCTCCCGCCACCAGCTGCCAGCTCTGTCGGACCTTTACAGGAGGTGTTATGACCACGGCCCAAGGTCTATACTGGGAGGTTTGGGGCCGTGGTTGCCTGAGTGACTCAAGGACCCAAAGTTGCTAGGCTGGGGACAATGGACTGGCGAGGTGAAGCTGCCTTCCCGGAAGCCACAAGCTCGAGAACGTGTGTCCTCCAAGGCCACCACACCTATAGCACTTACTTGGGTGTTACCCAACATCCCGCTCGGGTCAGCAGCTTCTCACCCAGAGGGAGGATGACAACGCGAGGTGAGAATTTGCTGCCCCCTCTCGGGCTAGGGGACCTCAGGAAGGCAGGCCTCCCTCTCTGGGCCTCCTGCTCCGTCCTGCCTCCCCTGAGCTGAGCAAGACACTTGTGTTCCGGCCTCTACTCTGTGCCTTAAGGCAGTTCCCGCCATCTCTGTGCTTTGGCCCCCCCGCCAATGAAAGGGGGTGTAGAGCGGGGAGGCGAGTGTCAGGGGCCCTCGTGCCCCTCAGGAGAAGGTGTGGCAGTCCCTGCAGTGTGTAGCCCTGATGCCCGCCTGCTTCCACCCCAGGGGACAGGCAGTGCTGAGAGCGGGTGCTGGGACAAGGGCCCGGCCACCTTGCTGCTCTACTTCTCTGGACCTCAGTGCCCTCACCTGTGCCTGGAGATAGCAACAGGCCACCTGGCAGAGCTGGCAGGAGTACGCAAGGTCATTCGCCCGGGACCTGGCATGGGGTCAGTGCTCTGTAGTGCACAAAGTAACTCCAGGCCACCGATGCCCCTCCCCGCCCCTGCCAGGCCCTTGCAGGGCTCCTGCCTGCCCCTCCCCCCAGAGGAAGCCAGGGGACCAGGAGAGGACACCGGCCCCTCTGTGGCCGGGGCTTCCACTTACCCAGATCCATGCCCCCTTCCTCCAAGCCACCCCAAATTAGTTATCATCTAGTTAGGACGACCAGCCTGCGAGCAGTTAATTGCTCCCATTAGCAAAACATGAAGACTTTAATGGGCAATTAATTAATAAAACCGATGAGTGCCAGAGCCACTTCTTTCAGCAGGATTTTATTAGCA
This sequence comes from Mirza zaza, assembly GCA_008750895.1. NCBI lineage: Eukaryota > Metazoa > Chordata > Mammalia > Primates > Cheirogaleidae > Mirza > Mirza zaza. The sequence goes on along the minus strand of VSMD01083565.1, from coordinate 15,238 downwards.
TCCTCACGTTTGTAGCCTTCAGGATCCCAGGGAAATGAAATGGAACTGGTTATCATTTCTAGAGAGCCAGCTCTGGGCCAGGCAGTGTGCTTTCCAAACCACATCTTTCCTAGTCCTTACAATGAGGTACTACTATTATGCCCATTATACAGATGAGGAAACTGAGGCTCAGAAATGTTATTCACTTCTTCAAGGTCACATGACTATGTAGAAACGGATTCAGGTTTGTCTGACTCCAAAGGTATTTTCCCCTTGACACCCCTCAGACACCCCTCTGTTTCTTTTTATGAAGGAAAGCCCCAGAACCTATGAGCTAAGGGGCTATTTCCTGGCCTTCTCATGGCCTCGTGGGGAGGGGACATTCCCAAAGTAACTTCCTGGCTTTAGTGATGAAGGAAGCTCTCAGCCTCGTAGACCCACGAAGGCAGGTTGGGCCCTTCAGCCACCGTGCCCCACCCCCCACCAGCCTCAGCCTCCAACCTCAAGTTCTGGATCCTTCCTCACTGCTCACTTACCTCTTGCATGTCTGTGTCTCTCCCCTGAGCCAGTATTGATGGAGATTAATTTTTAATTTTAGTATTAGGAGTACCCTCTCATTAATTATGGCGTGTGTCCTTGGTCATTTAACACAGGGGTATTGTGGGGTTTTTTAACAATCATTTTGCAGGGGAGACCTGGTCTGGGCTACTCCACCTCTTACCCAAACATGGGAGGCGTCTGTCAGCCCCAAGGAGAAGTCCTGTCCCCGAGGGGAAGCTGGCTTCCTCCTCAGCCAACGGGCTCGTTCCGCAGCTGGGTTATTTATTTCTCTGCCAGTGTCATCGATGTCCTGCGTTTGCATGGTTTAAAATAACCATGGTTGCCTGGGGTGGAAGTGGAGGGGAGACTGACTGCCAAGGGGCGCAAAGGAACTTTCTGGAAAGATGGAAACCTTCTACATCTTGCTTGGGGTGTTTATTACACGAGTGTGCACATTTGCCAAGTCGTCAACCTGTACAGCTAAAATGTGGACATTTTATTGTGAGTAAATAAAGTTGATTCGAAAGTAAAATCCAAACCAAAGCCACAACTGTGCATTTATGCTGGGGGCCACTCCGGTTCGCTTCTGTCTGAGTTCTGACCTCAGTTCTCTTCTGCACCGTAGGACATGCTGGCTGTCATTCAGTCGTCATTTCAGCTGCTCCCAGAGTCAACATTTACAGACTGCTGCCACGTGCTGGCCACAAGAATGGATAAAACAAAAGAGAGATACATTTGGTAAAACGGTTACGGCAAGTCAGGCAGGAAGGGGTGGATGAATCAACAAGTGGAGCTGGGACAATTGGTTCTCCATTTAGAAGCAATATTAGATCACAGCAGGCTGGGTTGACTATTATTACCGAGAATTGAGAGCATATTTCAAACTAGCTAGAAGAGAAGGTCTGGAATGTTCCCGACACAAAGGAATGATAAATGATTGAGGTGAAGGATATCCCAATTACCCAGATTTTATCATTATACATGTATCAAAATATCACATATACCCCCTAAATATGTATAATTATTCTGTATCAATTTTTAAAAAGGGCTTACCCCACAAAAATATTGGACCCCTACCTAACGCCGTGTACACACACATAAACTTTCTGACGGAATAAAGATGGATGGATTAAATGTTAAACAGAAACTATAAAAGTATTAAAAGAACATATAGGGAAATTGTTTAAATAAATTCCAATCATAATCAGCCATTTAAAGCAAGATATGAATGCCAGAAGTCATAAGGGAATGTTACATTTAACTGCATAAAAATGTAAAACTTTTCTATGGCAACAAGAATTTAGCTGAAAAGCATGCAATAGACCACGGGAAAATAGTTGTCTAATAAGTATTAAAGAATTAAAGTTTCTAATATGCAAAGAGTTCCTGTCAATCAGTAAGAAAATGACAAAAAAGCCCAATTAGAACTGGGTCAAGTGTATAAACGTTTGTTTCACAGGAGAAGAAATAAAAATGGATGATTTATGAAAAGCTGTTAAATCTTGCTTACAGGTGCAAGTAGGGACAGTAAAACAATGAAGTCACCCCTCTGCAGATTGACAAAAGTTAAAAAATATTGGTGTGGATGCGGGGAAATGGGAGCTTCATACAATGTTTGTGGGACTCAAAATTGGCACTACTTTTTAAGGGGGGCAATTTAGCAATGTTTACAAAATTTTAACTGCACAACTCCATGGCCTAGCAATGCCTCTTTTAGGAATCTACGTTTTAGAAATAGCCACATGTGTGCCCCAAAATAAATGTCAATTACTGCAAAGTGCATTACACTAAAAATGGAAACTGCCTAAATTTCCTTCCATAGAGGATTATGGCTAAGTAATTTTACATTCTGTGCAATGGAATTCTTGCATTGATTAAAAAGAATGGAAGAGAGCTGCATGTACCGACCCAGAATGATGTCCAGTATATCTTGGCAAGAGAAAGCAAGTTGCAAACACTGTGTATAGCATACTAATCCTATTTTTGTACAACAATTACATATATAAGTTATAGGGATAATATATTATAATAACAATGCCGCACAGTTATTGAGTGTTTGTTGTATATACCAGGAGCATGGAATTATTATTCCTATCCTGTAGGTGAGGAAACTGAGACACAGAGTGGTTAAGTAATTTACCCAAGGCAGCACAGCTAGTAAGTTACAGAGCAGGGATTTGAACTCTGGCAGCCTAACTCTACAACTTGAGCACATAACCTTAGCTTATGGTCTCATAGGCCAAAAACACTTCTGTGACTAGTGGTGATCTCTTGAATCAACACTGTCGAGGCCAGGTCACATTTATTTATTTATTTATTTAATGATGGATTGATTGATTGATTGGCAGAGTCTCACTCTGTTGCCCAGGCTAGAGTGCCGTGGCATCAGCCTAGCTCACAGCAACTTCAAACTCCTGGGCTCAAGCAATCCTCCTGCCTCAGCATCCCGAGTAGCTGGGACTACAGGCATGTGCCACCATGCCTGGCTAATTTTTTTCTATATATTTTTAGTTGGCTAATTAAATTCTTTCTATTTATAGTAGAGATGGGGTCTCGCTCTTGCTCAGGCTGGTTTCGAACTCCTGACCTTGAGCGATCTGCTTGCCTCGGCCTCCCAGAGAGCTAGGATTACAGGCGTGAGCCACCTTGCCTGGCCAGGAGGCCAGGTCACTTTTAATAAATACTTCTCAATAGAGATTAAAAAACACAAACTTGTGCCAAGGACTCATAACGAAAAACCCCAGTTTCCTCCAAACCCCTCCCCAGGGGCACCCACTCCTGAAAGTTGTAGTTCATGTGGCAGTTACCTTCAGAGCAGTAAATAACATTCGTCCACCGCCATTTCCTGATTTATTGGCCTTGAACATTATCTGTCGACTTCTGCAAGCAGCCAAGAAAGGAAAACTCAGCTTATCTTTTGTTTTCCTTTCTTGCCTGGTGCTACTTGATAACATACCACAGTCGCCAGGACTAGGCCCACGGAGGCTCAAAGTTGAAAGGGGATTTGCCCAAAGTCACTGTGAGCTGGCGATGAAGGGGACCCCTGACCCCTGGTCTGTGTGGCTTCGGGGCTGGGCTGTCTCTGTGACACGCTGTGGCTCTCCCTGACCGTGGTGCTCCCGGGCCCAAGAGGCGTCTGTCACTCGGGCAGAGGCTCATCAGGGCAGGGTGGGTGGCCCAGGCTGGGTGCTGGCCGGGGGCTGGCTGGGCCCTGTGGCTCCGAGGCAGGGCGGCATGTTTGCAGAGTGGCAAGTGCGGCCCCTGGGTGTTTGACCAGCGACCCTTGAGTGTCCACAGAGGTTCCAGATTGCTGCCCATGGCCCCTGCATCTCCAGGGGAAAGACTGAGCCAGGGCTGGGGCTGGTGGGGTGCTGAGCGCCTGCCAGCCAAGGCCCTGGGGAAGAAAGAAAGCCCCCTACTCACATCCCTGACCCTGGAGTCACCTGAGCACTGGGCTTTAAAAAGTTACCAATACTGGTCACCATCCCAAACCGATCAAATCGGAGACTGTGGTGGGAGGCCTTGGGTCTGGACGGAGAGGAGACCAGAGAGGGTAGTGATTTGCTGGAAGTCACACAGCAGCGATGAGATGCGGACATGGGGGTGTCCTGTCTTTGGCCTGGAGAGAGGCAGGATGGTGGGTTGGGGACAGACAACAAAAGAAGCATGGGGCTGGGGTTCAAACCTGGGGCTCGTGGGGGTCCCTGGCAGTGAAGGGGGGCCTTGCCCATCACACAGAGGCCCCTGAGAGGGTGTGGACGGTACTGTCCCCACCTCTGCGGCCTCTTTCCCCCTAGATGGTGAGCTCCTTGCACTGTTTAGGGTAGAGGAAGAGTCCTGTTTGTGCTGTGTCTGCAGTTGTGCTATTTGCTCAGTAAGTTACAGACTCTGTGTCTCTACACCTCAGTCTCCCCATCTATAAAATGGGTATGTGGCTGGGACTGAGGGTGGGGGTTGAGGACTGTGGGGACCTTCTGGTTTTAAAATTGTGAACCCCGAGGAAGATCCCTTAACAAGCCCGTGCGAGGCAGGTTGTGACTGTGGCCGTGGTGGCAGAGACAGAGCGCTGGTGGCGTAAAAAAGCCCATGCTTACTCCTTGCCCAGGGAACGGGCTGGGCTGTCCAGGGTGGGTGCCGCGGCGCTGGGACATCACCCAGACCCCTTCCTCGGTTGCTCCTCCACCCCCAGGAGAGGCCCTCGTGCTGTCCTAGCCACCGCCACCATGTCCTTCGGTCAGCGGGCAGCGGGGAGGCAGGAAGAGGAGGGTGAGCCTCCTCTTTTCAAGGGTGTGATCCACGGGTTGCAGACCTCACTGCCACTCACATCCTGTTGTCCCGAACTTGGTCGTGTGGCCACACTTAGCTGCAAGGGGAGCTGGGGAACGGCGCCTTTATTCTGGGGGCCGCACATGGGGGCTGTGCGGCCACAGAGGGGGAGGACAAGGAGCCTACAGGTGGCCCACGGGTGGATCTGGCCTTAGACAGGCTTTGGATTCCCACGAGCTTTAAACGCATTTGAATTCATTCTCAACTCTGAACAATTAAGATTTTCACATAAATGCCAAATTCCTGGCTTCTCTTGAAAAACAGAGGGATCAGGCCACATGGGCCCCGTATTCCCTCAAGGGGCAGTGCACGGGGGCTGGGCAGGGTCCCCGATATGGCCTGCACTCTCCAGTTGGCCCCAGGCCCCCTCACTCCCTATCGCCTTCCACCCTGCCCCACTTCCCCGTTCCTCTCGCCGGCCTTGCCGCCCGGCCTCCGTGGGGACCAGCGTTTGTACCTCCTGGTCCAGTGTAGCTGCAGGGTCCGTGGACAAGGAAACTGAGGCCGGTCACCTGACGATCAGCCGGGTGCCGGTGCGCGGGGAGGAAGGATGGCGCGGTGGCTAAGCCAGTAGGGCTTCCTGAGCCTTGTTTTGTTTTCATTGTTTGTTTGTTTTTTGACAACGAGATGGGATAATCACAGAGCCCGCCTTCACAGGGTCACATGCGGACTAAAGTGAGGTGCGGGGCCGTTGGCACCTGACAGCGAGCACCTCCTTAAATTGCACCCCACGTACCTCGCTCGGCTCAGCCTGCACGGGACGCACTGATTATGGGGACAGGCGCTCAGGGGCACGTGGGAAAGCAGCGCTTTATCCTCGTGTGAGTGGCAGGGGCTGGGGCTGCCCCTTTGGGGTAACGGGGCAGAGTTTTCTCCCTCTGGGGCATGGCAGCCCCAAACAGCAAGGCCGCTCTGCAGGGTGAGCAGAATCTGTGTCAGGCTGAGCGGCCAGTGCTGGGCTGCCCCGGAAGCACAGACACCCTCTCTGGCTTACGAGCTGCGCCCACCTACCTCCTATCTCTGGAGCAGCGAGAGCCGCCGGCTGGGGTTTTAGTTCCGACATGGGTTGATGCAAACTCAGGGAGGCCCCCGCCGGCTCCTCTGCCTCCAAGAACAGCGTGCTTTGGGGACAGGACAGCGGCGGTCCCCAGCTGGCTCCCCGACACAGCCCAGCGTGCGGTTTCGGGCTCTATTTATGCACATCTGTGCACCTAGATACCCACGGCGCGCGGAGTTCGGTTTGATTGCACAGAAAAGCATGAGAACAGCGACAAGGGAAGTCATTCTAAAATAGGAAAAAACAGCACCCACAATCCCATCCATCGGGCTACTGCCTAATAGCATTGCTTAAGTGGGTGTGACAGACCAGGCGCCATGCTCCGTGGCTGGTCTCCCTGAAGCCGCCCAACCGTCCAGCCAGAAGGAAACATGTCACAGAGGGGGAAACTGAGGCGCTGAGTGGCAACCGTGTCCTCGAGGTAGGGCTTGAGGCCAGCTCCAGTGTCCTGTACTCTCCCACTGCTTGGGGCTGCCCCTCCCTGTCCCATGTCCCTGCCCCCTCTGGGCTTGACCCAGACACAGAAATCTCCATCGTCATTCATGCTACGCAGAGCTCTTCTGAGTGGTGCTGGTGACAGATGCCCGCGACAGGTGGAGACACTGACTTTCTTTTCTGCTTGTTTCGCCGAGTTTCGCTGCTACAGTGGCCCCTCACTGTCACAATGGTCCCTCGGTATTCGTGGGGGTGAGTTTCGGCCCCCCTCCCCCAAGAACACCAAATCTGAGCATGCTCACGCTGCCCAGCCCTGCCGACTTATGCAGACGCCGACTGCATAAGCATCTTATTTTTGATGTGACCCTATAACCATGAGGCAGAGGTGACCGACTCCACCAGTTTACCTGGGACCGCGGGGTTTCCAGGGATGTGGGATTTTCGGCACTAAAGCAGGAGAAGGCTGGTCACCCTGGAGGGGCAGCGCTGGGCTGTGCTTTCTGGGCCACTCCCTGGTGTCGGGCACTTGGGCTGTTTCCAGCTCTTTGTCGGGCTGAACGGCCCAGTGACCACAGCTTGTCGCTGGAGCGTCCTTTCTTCAGGGCCCCTCCCCGGTAGGAGGAGACCAGGCTTTGGGGGTGCTTAGAGGGGATGGACAGGCCCTCAGCAGCTTCCCTGAACTGTCCCCCATGGGAGCCTCAGGGAGCTGGGCGGGCACACAGCATAGGGCCAGGGGACCCGGGGGCGAGTGGTGTCTTGGAGCCTGCTGTTTTGGCCAGCAAGAACCAGGCCGGGCGCCGTGGCTCACGCCTGAAATCCTAGCTCTCTGGGAGGCCAAGGCGGGAGGATCGCTCGAGGTCATGAGTTCGAAACAGCCTGAGCAAGAGCGAGACCCTGTCTGTACTAAAAATAGAAAGAAATTAATTGGCCAACTAAAATATATAGAAAAAATTAGCCGGGCATGGTGGCACATGCCTGTAGTCCCAGCTACTTGGGAGGCTGAGGCAGCAGGATTGCTTGAGCCCAGGAGTTTGAGGTTGCTGTGAGCTAGGCTGACGCCACAGCACTCACTCTAGCCTGGGCAAGAAAGCGAGACTCTTTCTCAAAAAAATAAAAAAGAACCGGTTGTTACAATTCTAGACATTTGGTGAGTTGGTTGTTAAACAAACACACTATTAAAAATTAAGTTACATAAACACAACTAAATTATGGTCATTGCCACATAATGCTTTGCACGATGACAAACTGCATACATAAGGGTAGTCCCATAAGATTACATGGGGGGCTTGTTTAGAAACCTTGATGTTGGCGTCACAGATCAAGTAGGGGGAAATGATTGATATTCAGTAACTGTGCTGCGACATTGGGTTTTCCATATGAAAAAATATGTATAAATAAATACTATACCATCCAGGTGTGTGGAAATACACTCTATGATGTTCACACAGCAAAGCGGCCTAACGAGGCGTTTCTCAGAACATATCCCTGTTGTTAATCGACTCATGACTGGATATTTAAAAAGGTAGTAAGTACCCCAAATGCATCACCTCCTAATTTTTTTTTGCCACATTTACTCTTACCTATTGTAGTGCATTGAATTGTGTTCCCCTCTGCCCCAAATTCATATGCTGAAGTTCTAACCCTGATTAGAACCTCAGAATGTGACTGTATTTGGAGCTTGGGTCTTTCCAGATGTGATCAAGTTAATGGGAGGTTTAGGGTGGGCCTCAACATGACTGGTGTCCTCATAAGACAGGAGAATTTGGACACAGACGTGCACAGGGAGGACACCACGTGTAGATGAAGGCAGAGATTGGGGTGTTGCTTTCTACAAGCTAAGGAATGCCAAAGACGGCAGCAAAGTCCTGGAAGCCCTCGGAGAGATCCAACCCTACTGACAACTTGACCTTGACCTTGATCTTCTAGCTTCCAGAACTGTGAGACAATGCATTTCTGTTTGGGCCACCCAGTTCTCGGCAGCCGCAGCAACAGATACAGCCACACCCTGAGGTTGCTGCCACCCCGCTGTGCTGGCAGGGTGGGAATACTACGTACTGCTGAGCTGCTGGCCATCTTTCTAGATCCCAAGTTCAGTGCTTGGCATCTTGAAATTGGCAGTGGTGGGAGTTAATTTTAAACCACAGAAATCTGCAAATGGTACAGATCAGGCCTGGATTTATTGTAGTGTTGACTGTCTATGGATTGGGGAGAAAGGCGGAGAGAATGCTAATAAGGCACACTCAGTGCAATCCATCACGTCTGTAGCAGTTCCGTGGAATAGCACAAAAAACCTACCTGCCTCAGCAGAGTATTCAAAATCGATTATCTGATTCGGTGACGATTTCAGCATTTGAAGATTATTATCCAATTCAGCAAACAATGGCTCACGTCGCTGATGGACAGATGAAGTTCCAACACGTATCGGTGTTGTTTCGCCTTCTTCCTGTTTGTCAGTGTGAATGAAAATACCAGCATTCACGGCCGAACAACACGCAGAGGGCCAGCTGCTAACACTTCCCAGCCACCACTGGTGAGGGCCAGGGAGGCCAGCTCCCGCCTGCCCGCACCGGAGGGACCCAAGGCTGCAGGGAGCAGGTGGGCGGACGGACAGACAGACGGATTACCGGATGGACGGAGAGACGCCTGCCTCCCAGCTGTCTGCATGCAGCAGGGTCAGCGCCCCCTCCCTGGGAGGGCAGTGGGAGGCTGCCCCCACCTTCTGCCCTGGGGGGCTCTGGTGGGGCTCCCCGCGTGGTCTCTGGGCACCTCCAGCTATTGGGACCCTGTGGTGTTAGCAGGTGAATTTCCGACCAGAACTGGTCTGGGATGCAGGAGGTGCTACTTGGCCCAGCCTTGACCAATGGCCTTGACCTGGGCAGGGCAGGCCGAAGTCCCTCAGCCACTCTGCCTGAAATGTAAATGGGTCCCCTCACCCCCGCTTAAATCCACTCATGGCTTCCCACTGCCTGGGACTAAAGTCCTAGGCTGCCAGTTTCTCCAACACGCCAAGCTCGTTGCCCACGCTGAGCCTTTGCACACGCTGTTCCTTCTGCCTGCTGTGCTGAGCCCTGGCCCACCCTTTCCAAAGCTGGCATCTCCTCATCCCTCAGGACCTTGTCACAAATGTCACCTCCTCCAAGAAGCTCCACCGGCTGGAGTGCATTCCCTGTTTCACGTCACCTCCACCTGTTTGTTTTTTCTTCATTGTCTTTACATCACATGTAAATATTTGTCTTCACATTTATTTATTTAGTTTTTGAGACAGGTCTTGCTTTGCTGCCCAGGCTGGAGTGCAGTGGCACTGTCACAGCTCGCTGCCACCTCGAACTCCTGGGCTCAAACGATCCTTTTGCTTCAGCCTCCCGAGTAGCCGGGACTACAGGCATGTGCCACCATGCCCGGCTGATTTTTTTTGTAGAGATGGGGTCTTGCTATGTTGCCCAGGCTGGTCTTGAACTCTCAGCCTCAAGTGATCCTCCCAACTCAGCCTCCCAAAGTGCTGGGATTACAGGTGCAAGCCACCACCCCCAGCCTGTCTTCATATTTATTGAATTACTTATTAATTAATTAGTTTGTTGATTTTTTTATTCCTTACCTCACAGAGCCTAGCTTGAGGCCTGACACTTAGTGGGCACTTGGAAAATGTTTGTTGAATGAATGAACAAAATACATTTACTGCGAAGCTGGGTGACACAGAGATAAATCATGGACCTATGGTCCAACAGAGATGTAGGTTCAAATCCTGCCACTGGCACTTACTGGCGATGCACTCTGGGGCAGGTTACTAAACCTCTTTGGGCCTCAGTCTCCCCGTCTGTAATCCCCTATGTAATTCCTTTCCTAGGACTGTTATGGGGGCTCAACGAGTCAATCCACACAGAGTTTTAGGAGCGGGCTGGGCACGGGGAGCCGCTTGAGAGAGTGGATGTCAGCGTCCTTGCAGGTAAAGTGATGCGGGACTTTGGGGTTCAAAGGTTGGGATGCTGACTGCCCACGGGGGAGGAGGGCTCCAGGAGGGCTTCTTGGAAGAGGGGACATGTGAGCCGGCCATGAGTCGGGGTGTGTGTGGGGTTTCTCTGGGCAGAGATGGGGTGGAGTGTTCAGGGACACGGAGGGGCGTCTGGTCGCAGAAAGAGACTTGTGGCAGGGCAGGGCTGCCCCGGGGCAGGAGGAGATGCCCTCCTAGCCCCCCACTGCTGGGCGCCAGAGCCGGGCCCAGTGCGAGCCGCCCTGTCTGGGCTGCAGCCTCTGCGCCCACGGTCTCCACGCTCAGTGTTCGCCTGTTTCCTGTGTTTCGCTGGCACACAGCGGGCGCTGGCTCCGGGGCCCGGCAGAAAATGCCCCAGGGGGAGGTGACTCAGTTGCCCCGATCTCGACCCCGGCAGAACTCAGCCAACTCGAGACTCGGGGCGAAGCCGGCGAGGGCCCGCGACGCTGCACACGGAAAGCTCCGCACCATCACGGGCGCCAAGGATGTGGCTGACCCGCTGACTCACGCGGGCTCGGGCAAGGCGCCGTGAGCTGTCTCTGGTTGCCCCAGTCTCCTTCTCTGCGACATGGGGCCAGATATCATGCCTCAGAGCTGCTGGGACAGGCAGATGTGCCTCTCGTTGGCGCAGTGCATTTCAGAGCGGTCCCCTCCCCCTGCCCCCAGTCTCCGCATTTGAAAACACCGCGGGACGGGCCCTCTCATGATCCCCATTTCACAGATGAGGAACACCGAGGCTCAGAGACGGGCCCTGACCTGCCACACAGCTGGCGCGTGGTAGCCCCAGCACTGGAATCGGGTCTCCTGACCGCAGACAGCGTGCAGATGGACCATCGCCTACTGACAGAAGCCAGGAGACCGCAGGTGCGTGTGACCGAAGGGTGCAGACGGTGGACAATGAACGCACCTCGGGAGGCGGGTGGCGCTGTTGGCGGCCCTCTGCCTCTTCTGAGAAGCCTGCGAGGGTGGTGGGGCTGGTCTTGGGGCTGCTGCGGAGCTGGGGGTTTCCACATCCACATCTGGCCATGGAGAGAGAACACCTTCTTCCAGATGTGGCCAAAACGGAGGAAGATTTCCCTGCTGTTCCAGTGCAAGGAGCAGAGGCTGATGCCTTTCCATAGCGAAGCAACCGAAAGGGGATGGGAAAGGTCAGGGATTTAAGCTCCGTCTGCCTTTGTGTGTGGCCAGCATTGGTCGGAAGCACTTTAGTATTATCTTGTTTAATCTCGTTTAATCTTCACAACTTCATGGATAGATTCTGCTCTCAGCCGCATTTTGCAGATGAGCAAACCCAGGCTGAGGGAGATAAACCAAGTGGAGCTGGATCCACACGCAGGAACTCTGCTCTAGAGCCCCGAGTCATCACGCCTCCGCTGCCTGCCCTGTGGGCGGTTTGTTTTCTAAAGCGTAAGCCCGGCACCCAGCAGTAACTGTGCAAATAGCAATTTAGTGCACGAGTACGTGAATTAGTGAAACGTGGCCCGAGTAAATTAACCTGGGCGTAGGAAGCGATTTCAGAGATCATTTAGTCCTCCTCGTGGATGTGGCAGGTGTCTTCTCGGCAACACCCCCAACCGAGCAGCACCTTGGTTGCCCTCAGAGACGGGAAGCTCACTCCCCGCCTTGTGGGAAGCACCAGGTCCCAGGGGGAGCGTGGAGGCTGAGCCTGGGCCCTGCTGGAGCACGAGATGTCAGAGCTGGGGCCTCCATGCCCCTCCACCCCCCATGTGCCCAGACAGGGAAGGGGTCTGCACTCGCTGAGGTCCCCCGCTGAGGTGGGGACAGAGCGAGGCTGGCATCACCCAGGCTGGGTGAAGGGCCTGGAGTCCTGGCGGGAGCTCTGGGGTCAGGGCACCTGGCGTGACCTCAGTCGTGCTTCCTCAGCCCCCCGTGCCCCGTCTGCACCAGGTGGCTGCTGCCTCCCCGGTGTGGCGAGGAGCCGAGCATGTAGCGCGGTGCTGGTGGCCAGGATCACAGCTGTCACTGCCATCTCTGCGGCCAGCGGATGTGCGTGTCGGACACTCTCTGGCTGCATTTCATTGACTGCTTCATCGCGGGCGCTGGGCTAGGTCCTGGCTTGGGGGGTCCCAGAGACCCGGCCCCTCGCCCACAAATGCTCCTAGGTACCTGCCCCGGCGGGGCTGAAGCCACTCCTGCCCCCATCCCTTCCCCTCCCTTTGCCTTGGAGGGCAAGCAGGGCAAAGGCACGTGTCCTCGTTTAATAGATGACCCGAGGCGCAGAGGGCTTGAGCAACTTCCCCAAGTGCACCCAGCAAAGGAGTGGCCAAGCCCAGGGCTCCGGGCCAGCCCCTGCTGCTCCCGCGACAGAGCGTGGGGCGACCGTCCCATGCCAGGGGCCGGGGGGCAGAGGGGGTGGGGGTGGAGCGCGGTGTCAGGAGTGGGGAGGCACCGGTGGGTATACAGGAAGTCGCTGGGACTCCCCTGGCGTCCTTATCAGAGCTGGTGGCATCTCGGGGGCCATGGGGAAACTCCGCGGCTTAGAGTTGGGTGTCGTCCTGCGGGCCTCCCCCTCTCAGACTCCATCTGACCCCTGGTGTCCCCTCATCTGTGCCCGGCCAGGGGGTTCCCAGCTTCCCACTGGGCAGAGCAGTATGGCTGCCAACGGGTGCAGCAGTTGGGAATTTGCCATGGGGAGGAGGGCTGAGGGGACCTGGGGACCAGGAACCCCCAGGGGACTGGGCAGGTCTCCGGGGACGGGTCTGAGCTGTGGCCGGCAGACAGAGCCCCTCCTCGCTATCTCGGGCGATGGAGCCTCTCCAGCAACTCCCCAGACCTGCGCCCACCCCTGCCCCACCCCCCTCTGTCTGTGCATCCAACCTCGAGTCACCTCCCTGGTCTTGCCTCTGCCTCACTCCTTCATCCGGCCACACAGCTGAGCCGGCCTCCTCCTCGCTCCATGAACGCACCAAGCACCCACCCCAGGGCCTTTGCACGACCTCTCCCTTCTACCTGGAACGTGCCCGCTCCAGACATCCCAAAGGCTCCCCCCACCCGCAGCCAGTCTGTGCTCGAGTTGCTTCTCAGAGAGACTCTGTACCCGCCCTCAGCCTCCACCACTCTCTCCCCCCTTCCTGGCTCTGTTTTGCTCCATAATTCTTACTGCTGGATATATTCCACATTCATTTGCTTATTGATTCATCATCCGTCTCCCCCCAGCTCTGAGAGGGCAGAGAATTTGCGTTTTGTGGGCTGCTGTATCCCCCCGAGCCTGGAACAGTGCCTGGTGCACAGTCGCCCTCCGTGAGCGCTGCTGAGCACCTGGCTGAACCCCTCCTTCGTCCCTCATCACCCGCCTTCTTCCCACACTGCCTTCCTCACCCGGATCTCTCTGTACCAGGCCCTGCGCTCTTCTTGGGTTTGGTGACCTGGTGGCGTGGCACACCGCTGGGGGATGGGCCAGCGACGGGAGCCGAGGTGGCTGGGGGATGGGCCAGAGACGGGAGCCGAGGTGGCTGGGGGAGACACAGCGGGTGGGGGGTCAGCTTCCCTAAGCATTACGGACACGCCTCGCCCCTCAGGGCCGGTCCGCAGTGACACTTGACACAGAGAATGAGTCGGTGACTGCCTGGACGGTGTCTTAGAGGCAGTGGCGGCTCAGCGGGTTCTCAGTGTCGTGGTGGGTGCCTGGTGTGAGAATGAGGCCCGAAGGGTGGAGCAGGCACCGGGCAGGAGGGGCAGGGGCGAGGGGGCCAGGGCGGGCCCCCTTTGTGTTGGGGGAGGGGAGGGTGCGCCCAGGCCCCTCTGTTGTGGGGTAGAGTCCCCCAGGGCACTTTGCCTCGGCACCCTCCCCAGGAAGAGGCTCCCATCCCTGGTCCATGCTTGTCTGCCTCAGTTTCCCTTTTGTGTCGTGTCCTGCAGGAGGCTGGACGTTCTGCGAGCAGGAGACCCATCCCCCCGCACCCCACCCTCTCTCCTGCCTCCAGCTGCGCTTGGTTTTATTGCGGGCAGGTGAGTCTGGGCCCAGATTCAGGTGCGGCGGGAGCTGGGGAGGAGGCAGGAAGAAACTCACAACGGGGTGGCGGATTACGGATGGGGCAGCGCCTCCCAGCAGCCTGGGGGGCCCCAGAGACATCAGCGGCTCCCCCGGGCACCCCAGCCACCCTGGGTGGGCCCTGCTGCCCAGGGCAGAGGCGCCAAAGTCCACTAGGGAGCTGAGGCGAGGGGTGGGGACCCAGCACCCACCGGGCAGGGCAGCCCTGCAGGGACACCCGGGAATGGGGGGCGGCAGCTGCAGCGGTGGGCGGAAGTGGGGCTGGACAGCAGGCGGAGCCTCACCTGGGCTGTCCGCCTGCCCAGGCTTGCTCAGACGGGCGCCGTGCGCCCTGGGAGGCGGAGAGAGGAGAGACGCCCGGACCCCAGGTAGGGAGCCGCCGCTGTGGTGGGGGCCGGGCGGAACGGCCCGTGGGGCTGGCTGCCAGCCGGCCCACTTGACCTTGGCCCTGAGGGTCCCTGTGCGTGTCGCTGGCCCTTGGCCCGCTCAGGGTTCTGGGCGTCTCCAAGGGGGGCCGGCTTGGAGGCCCTGGCTGTCCTAGGGTTACTCCTTGCTGCTCAGAGAGGGTCGCCCTGGCACTGGGAAGCTGAGGCGTGTTCCCAGTGCTCAGAGGGGTGGCCGCAGGACCTCAGGGCGAGGGTGAGAGGAGACCCCAGAGCTTGCGCAGGGGCCCAGAGCCTCCTGCTGCTTCCTCCTGGGATCCCTGGGGAACCGGTTTGGGAGCAGGTTGGCCGGGCTTGCCTAACTCTCGACAAGGAGGAAGAAGGCAGCCGCCCCTGGTGAGCCAGGTGGGAGGGACGGGCCGGCCTGGGGGTGTGCCCGGTCAGCGGCCAGCCGAGGGTCCCTCTGCCTCTCCCCAGAGCCCTGCACCCAGCAGCACAGCCCTCCCCTCGCTGGCTGC